>JAAAKE020015750.1:0-10614 GCA_010014785.2 Anisolabis maritima
TAGTAAATTTTCCAAAAACAGTCAAAATCTGCGGACTGGCTTTATTTACATATATATAAACAAGACAACAATAATAATAGTGAGACATTTTAGATGACAAAAAATTTTATTACCCTTTTTATAGGGCAGTGATTTATCGTTTTATTTATTTTATTATGATTTCATTTTGTTAAAATGTGCATAAAATTTTAATTTATTTTATCATCGTAAAGAGGTAATTTGAGAAATTGTTCATATCTTGAGTATTTGTATCGAACTTCTGTTTAATTGGCGTGTCGTCATTTCTAATGATTCTTTTTACTTTTTCTTATTTTTAAATACATTTTTCACATTTATAGGTCATACCCCAAAAAAAAAATTCAAAACTTATAAAAATATAAAATATCATTAATTCAGAAACTTCTTTCATAAAACTCTACATTTTCTTTTAAAACACAGCAGAAACCTTTGTGTTTAAAAGAAGATTCATTGAATACAAGTATAAGAAAGAGGAAGTTTTTATGTCAAATAAATGATATTAAAATTTTTCTTTTTCTTCTTTCAAGATAATTATTTATTCGTGATGTTTAAATTATATTTGAAGAAGAAAGAATTATTTAATTATTATTTAATGTCAAAAAATAAAATTATTTTGAAATTATTTTCTACAACTTGCACACTTAGATAAAAATATATTAATATTTTCTTTAACGCTTTCAACTAGGCAGCCATTCTTTTGCTTGAGTAATAATATTTATTATTCTAAAAAATTTCACTCTCCGCTTTTAGTGATAATTGTTTTATTTAATTAACCAATAATTTTCTTTTCATTCTAACTATATTATTTTCAAAAATTTAACAAAATAATTAAAATATACAAACCAAAAAAATGTTGCGATCCCATAAGTAAATTAATTCCTTAATTTAACATAACAATAAATTACCGATATTTGTAGATGGGTGAAATTTAAATAGATTTTAATTTTTTATTACAACATTACTTCATTATAAAATTTTTTTCGCTTTTATACATAAATTCACCTTTTCTTATCAAGTTTTTTATTGCAGTGTAGTATAATGAAAACTGACTCGTTTCTCCTCAATTGCTCAATAACTTGTTCATTATGGTTACTTCTTTCAATTCTCTTCGACTCTGGAATGTAATGATGTACTCATTCCTACTGTTGATGATGATGGGATCTAAATAAAAATACCAGTCAAAAAGGACCAGTAAGAAGTAACTACAATGAACAGCAGTTCTTGTGCAACTTGTTACAGACCCATCTTCATTTTACGACACAACAATAAAAAACTTAATTGAAAAAAGGCGAAAGTAGAAAAATTGGAAAATTTTTTATAAAATAATATTAAAATAAAAAGAAAAACTAAAATTTAAGATAGGTCTTACAATTTGTAATTTGTACACCTATTATAATTTTTTATACATCGACAAGATTCTAGGTCTGATTAAAGACCTACTATTTAGCAATGGAAATATTTTAAAAATATTTATTTCCCTATACATTTTTTCATTTTCATTTTAAAATTATACTCCATGAACATTTGATTATTTTTAATATAACAGATGAGAGAAAAGGCTCTAAGAAATTCTTCTTTTATAGAATATATATATAAATATAAATCATTATTATTATTTTTACAGAGAATTGAATTTTACAACTTAGAGGTTTATCTAAATTTAATTTATACATTGCATTTTATAAATCATTTCACTCCCACATGTTATTTTTCTAATTATGTTTGATGAAATTATATCTTCAAAAGGTTTATTTAATCTTTTCCATTTAAAAAATAAAAACTTATACTTCTAAAATAATTAATTGTTGTAGAAATATTGTTTTTTAAAAAATTGATCAATGGAAAAGATTGTTAATCAACAATCCTTTTGAAACTTTTTTTATATTATTTATTTTGAAATTATGAAATTATTAGAATTGCCTTAGTATAATTAATTAAATTTTAAAATAATTTTTGGCCTCTATTATACTAACTAAAATAACAGAGCGCCGTAGTCTTAGTTGCCTATCTACAGACACATTTGAATTTTTTTTTTTTTTTAATTAATTTCTTTTTGTTTTTTCTCTTATTATTAAATAAAACTTTTTGTCTGTTTTAATATTGTTAGTATCATCACCATTTTGTTTTTGTTTTGCATAGAATTTTTTTTTATTTAGAAATGATCGAAAAAATTCAAACACTATGTTTGACTGAGAAAATTAATTACTTTACTGCTCTCACTGTTAGATGGAAACTATACTTTACCCAACTATCAGAAAAGAATAAACTTGGTCAACAGTTAATATAAATTGATTTTTTTTAATAAATGCAGTTTTTCACTCATTTTTGTCATGTGATTTATTTTTATTCGAAGAGTGATCCACTAACTTTTTCTCCATTTCATATAACTTGAATATTAAGTATGTAAAAGTGTGGAGTGGGGAGATGCGGAGAGCCAGCCGGTCACTTTTGGCGCGCCCTAAGCAAAGACGTTGCTATGGTAGCCATCCACGTTGTCAGATTTACACAAAAATACTACTGCTGCAAACACTGCCCGTGAGTGATACAGAACGGCAACGCTGCAGTCGTTCACCCTGCGTCTCCCCCGAGTACTAAAGTTATTTTAAAAAGAGTATAAGACCCGGAATCACCCAATCTCTAATCCAGCCTTGCATAGAAGGGGGGATGAATTTCAAATTTCACTAATAAATAACCCATTAAATCATATATTCATTGTATTTTATATCATATATTCACTAAAACATAATAATAAACAAATCAAACCAAAGCTCGGGATAACGCTAATAATATTTATCTTATATGCTTTCTAAAGATATTACATTTTTGCACCAAAAAGCTTCTTCTAGGCTTATTTTTAATAGATTCTAATCATTATACACTTTTTCAATTTGAAACTTTATATTATATAGTAAAAGCTAAAAGAAAGTGGACAGAAGGATTAAAGGATGTCTAAATTTCTCTATGCCGCTTACTTAATTGGCTAAAAGACAAACAATTTTTCTAATAATATTCAAGAATTTTGTATATATAAATTAAAATACCATATATAATTAAATAAGAATTTTTTTAATAATATTTATGAATAATTAAAATTGTTTGCCTATAAAATCCCTAAAATAAAGGAAAAATTTTAATAAAGGCTTCTTTAACTAGGGATGTGGCATTGTGAATAAAATAAAGACTATCAACATACAGACTTCTTAAGTTCTCTCTGGTGTAATTGCGATCTCCTGTGCCTAGGGCCGTTGATTGCGAATCCTTTCGGGATTTGAAGCCAGACAACCCTTAAGCCTTCCAATCGCCCATGACAGTAAGACTCTTCTTATTGCTTTCTTTCAATTTCACTGTATTTGCCTATATTTAGTCCTTTGGCATGAACTTCTTTTTTTTTTTTAATTTAATTAATAATTTAACATTAATAATGTTTTGTTTGTTTTTTAATTGTAGAATAAAACTATTTTTTCTATTAATCAATAATTGTTAAAATCAAAATGAATATATTATTTATGTAATAAAAATTTCCCACTCAATTTTTCATTATCCATTCAAATAAGGAAAATTTTTATTATATAAATAATAAATTTGTTTAGGAGTTTTCAACCTTTCTTATCTTCAGGATACACTAAAAGTAAATCATATATTTTTCAAATTTATTTATTATTATTATAATCTAGGCATAATTTTATTCTTTTTAACTTAAATTCATGAAAAAATTTCTACCATCTCGGGAATCGAAACCTAGAACTTGAATAGCGAGAGAAAAACTTGACTATAGAGTAGTAGATCAGAAATCCAAGGATCTTGGGTTCAATTCCCGGAATAGGAGAATTATTTTTTAGAAATCTAAGTTAAAGAAAATAAATAGTGTTTATGCTTAGAGCATATATGGCTCTTAACATAATTTCTATATAAAAATATATATATTTTTAATGAGATTTCTTTTAGGTTAGGCCATTTTAAATTTTTTGTATTTCCTTTATTTAGTTTTTAGGTTAAAGACTATAAAGGTTGAAAATCTCTAAATTAAGATTAACATTTAATTTGCATAAAATAAGTCAATCGAATTTTATTTTTACCTGGTTATGCTTTCGTTGAAATTATTTATCCTTTTTTAAAAGAATGTTTTTAAGATTTCTCTAATTGCGCGGGGGACTTTTTTTTTGCCAATTAGAAGAAATTATTAAAGTGGGTATCACAAATAATTTTAATAATTTGTGACACATTTAACTGGAAGTAATGAGGGGTGATGGGTTGGTTATATTTAAGTCATCCTAAATTTGAAAATAAGGATGGATGGATCAAATTTAAACCAATATTAATTTTTAATTTATTCTCTTTATGTTACTTTACCAAAAGAATTTTCTCTTTTTTTCTCCTTTTAATGTGAATTTTTGTCAGAAGATCAGAAGTTTTTTATTCCTAATAGAATGAAGAGTTTTACCTGCTTATCATCGTATTCACTCTTTACTTGAACTCAACTCTGAAATATAGTCCAGGTCTCATTAAATAGTCATCATTATACAGAAGATTCGAAGAGGAGCAATAAAAAGTGAGCAAGATAATATAGAGGTCGACACTTCTTGCAACAGTCTTGCCTTTCTTCATTCGCCAACAAAGAAATAAACAACTTCTGAACAACTAGTAAAGATTCATAGGAAAAATTGAAGAATAAAAGTTTTCTTTTCTTTTCGTAAAATAAAGTTATAATATTCAGGCGTTCATATCTTGTGAGTACGTTAATGGCAACCACCAGTTATCCGAGCTAAACCTGGCATTTCTTCCATTCCCTCTATGTCTATAATTGAGACGGACAGTTTTGCTTCTCCTCTCGGTCTTATCTATAATATTCATTGCTGAACCCCCACATGGAAGTAATTGCATGGAAAAAGAATAAAAGTAAAATAAGAATATAATAAATAAAAATCAGTTTAAATTTGATTCATTCATGTACTTTGATAATATCATCTCTTGGATTTATCACCATGGTTCATTTACTTTTTATTATTTTTAATCACATAAAAACAAACTTCTAATTACTAATTACTTTATATTTTTCTTAAACGTGCCTTTTTTTTTTTTTTTTTTTTTAGAAATCTTTAAGGAAAAATGCAGAGCCTAAAAAAAAAGAAAGTTTATTTTTTAATGTGATTATATAAATTTTCTTAATTTACTTTACATACACATTATATTTAAACTATTATTCCACATGTATTTCACCATTTTAAACTTCTTTTTAATTAACACCTAACAACTAAAAATTTGGGCTACTTAAAAGGACAAAATTTTTAATTAAACATGAATTTTATTCTTATTTTCTTCTATAATTTATTTATTTCTATTTCTTACATTTTTTTCAAATAATACGAAATATTAAAAATTTATTCTTTTTCTATTTTTCCTTATTTTCTATTATCCGTTCTATTTATTTTTTATATTATTATAATTTCTAAATTATTCACAAAATTGGTTATATTTAGTATTGTTGTTTTATATTTTTTTTACTCTGTTATGAATTTTTTAAGCTTTTTTTTTATTTTATACCTTTCTAGTATAGTTACTATAGAGAGGATAAAATTCAGATTATTTTTTAAAATAAAAAAGTAATTATATTAATATATTGATGAATTAAATGCAAAGAATCAACAAACTAGATTGTTTCTATATGAAAATTTTTGCAGACAGCCAGTAGAAGAAAAAAAGAAAAAATTTTATTATAGCTCTTTTTAAATATAACTTATTCTTCAATGTTCTGCTGTTTCGGTCGCAATCTTTCCAACTTTATCAGGACGATGATGTTTATAAAATAATCAATGAGCGTTTTGTTAAGATTATAGCTTATATCAGTGGTGTTCAAACCTTTTTTTTTACTATGCGAGCTTTTTTTATCTCCTAAACACTCTCTTATATAGATCACGTTTTTCCAACGTGATAACTGATTACTGAAAATTTCTGATTTGACAATTTTGACAAAAAAATAAATAAACAATAGTAAGACACTAAAAGAGAATTAAAGAATAATGATAAATAAAATATGTTTTCAGTTTTAATTAAATTTGTAAATAAAAAGGAATATCCAAGAGATCCCACCGCAACACTAGTGTCAAATTTAATCTTATCAACTAATGAAAGAATCAATAATCCTGTTGTAGTTTTTTTATTTAATAATAATATAGGAATATCAATGTTCTGATGAAAGCCGGAAGATTTCGGCTGAAACTTTAACTAATATTTAAGAATCACTTATATTTATATAATAAATTTTTTTCTTTTTCTTCTTCTGGTTGCCTGCATCAACACATAAATATAATCATTTGTTTAAAAATAAATTGTATTCTTCACATGATATATATAATTTTCAATCATTTGATTTTAAATCACATTTCTTTCAGATATTTATTTAATTTAAAATAAAATAAATTCGTTTATAATAATAATTTCTTTATATCTGTTCTTATATTTAATTTTATTAATTTAAAATCCATTTTTTGCATCTTGCTTTTCTTTTGTGTTTTATTTTTATTTATTATAAGTGTAAATTGCTTGATTTTCATTATTATCTTGTTTTAGCTCCTTTATTAATTAATGTTTTTTTTTCTTACAGTCTTGGCCAAAGCCGAGTACCGAGTGTGAGCCGGTTATTGACGGCCCTGGGCACGACACTCGGTCACGGTCGTCTTGAAGAGAACTCCTGGCGCCCAGAAGTGCTTTCTACGACTGCAGGCAAAGATGCAAACCCCCGACTTGGTCAAATATCTCGAGCCGCAGATGGCCGCTTCGTTCTTGTGGACTCGACACTCTCCTCAGCACATCATAGTCTTAATAGTAGCAGTAGTGACGATGGTGGCTTCCTCCCTCGACGACGACCTACTCGCCCTGTACGTGGTTGGGTAGATCGGCGTTCTTCCTGGCGAAGACCCCTAGTTACGTACCCAAGCGAACTAAGTTTACGTTCGGAAGGTTCTGGTCAGAGCGCATTCGCTCCTTCCACTATTTTTACTCCCATCCGCCATGTGGCTCCACCGCCACCACCACCTAGACTTCTAGCAAGTTCACCCACAATCCCAACCACTCCAGCATCGTTACTTGCTGCTGCCTGGTCCCCTGCATACAATTTCAGCGATCTCAGTTCAGTAAGGCAACCTAGCTCAGCGGAACGATCCTTTCCTTCTGCCTCGACCTTTTCTCCAGCGACGTATCAACCAAGTTATCAACAATTGCGATCAATTCATGAACGATATAGCCAAGAGTTGCCTTCTTTACGGGCTATACATCAAGACTTTGCCCTGAACAAAGCGCGTATGCCTCTAGTTGTTCCGGCAGTCCATCCACCACTTGCCACCAGTTCTCCACCCCGAGTTCGTATTGGTCTGGGCTCTCGAGGAACTCGCTCTCTAGTTCGTCATGTAAGGCATGCAAGATCTGCCCCTGAGTTAGCCGTGTCAGCTTCAGACGCTGACTTCTTTGAAACATCGCCATCGAGCTCATCTGGATTCGGGAGTAAAAACACCTCTCAACAAAATCAGAGTTCTCACTCTGGCAGCACAAGTGTGGAGTGGCGTCTTCCACCATATCGACCTCCACCTCCTCCTCCACCCCCCATATCGCCTCCACCGCCTCTTGCTCCATTGACTGCCCTTGGACATTATAATTGGCCTGAGTTCAGCACTGGTCTTCCGGGCTTGCATAGTCTGCAACCGCACAAGAGCACTCCTGATGCGAGCGTTGACGGACATTATGAATTCGACTCTATTCTCCCGCCTACACCAACAGGGAAATCAACCAGTTTCGAAGTGGACACTTGTGGTGGTCTGGCTCTTTATCCTCCAGGTACAGGCCGACTCAAGCCTCGACTGATCCATGCTCTGCCAGCCTCCAAGTATGATAATATTGAAGCTCGAGTTCAAGCAATGAAGGAGGAATTCCATCAATTCCGAAAGCGCCAGGCGCAGCGGCGGCGCAGCCACGAACTTGAGAGTGCCTGCTAGTGCCCGTGTCCGTGTCCGTGCCCGTGCCTGATTCTGTGCCTGCGCCTGTCGGTGCCTGTGCCTCTGCAAAGTACTTGTACCCATCACCCCCGGGGGAGGCGACCCCAAAACGGGGAGGGGGCTACAATTTTTTAAATTTTTTTTAACCAACAAAACCATTTTTAAACACACATTGTTTTTTGATCTGTTAATTAATTGGTATAAAATAAAACGTTTTGGCTACTCATTTTATGATAACCAACACAAATTACAAAGCTATTGAGCTACGTTGTTTAGGTGTTAGCTGGATATTTAAACAGGAAGAGGAACAACCAGCGTTTATTTTCACGTTTATTATTAAGGAAAATAAACTCTGATTTTATTCTCCTTGAACGCTACTGAGCTACTTCCAAAAACCCATCTTGGAATAATTAAATCTTTATCTCAGGAATGGCGTTTCTTTTACTTTTATCCTAACAATATTTATTTATTCTTTATTATTATAAAAAATTAAACCATTTAAATTTCTATATTATAATAGGATTAATAGTACTATAGAAATAAGAGAATAAATATCATAAATCAATTTTTTTTATGAAATCTAAAATTGTTTTTCAATTTTTACTTTCTCTGTAAAAGAAAAGTATGGCGTAGTATCTCAAAAAAATTCGATCGATGTTGAAATTTCAACGTTGTTTTTAAATAAACAAAAGAAAAGGATCCAGTGGGCATGAATGAGACAACAAAATTGTATAAAAATGTATTATTTATTACTATTCAGACCATCGATTTCGCTATGTATAGCATCATTAGGTACGCTAAAAATATTGAATAAAGTATATTAGAAGAGATATTAAATAGTTTATAAACATACATATAAATATGCATATACGGAGTTCTTTCTTAATAGAGGATTTTTCACTTTCCAAAGAAAATTGTTTATACGTGGAACTTAAAATTCAAATTTGTAATGATGGTATAATACGCCATTGTTGAAGATGAGCATAGAACGATTAACCGAAACGTTTTAATTTATTCAAAAAATTAGCAAAATAGTTCAAAAGTAAAGAATGTGTATTTAATAATGATAACAACTGTGAAAGCTTTAATTCTAAAATTACAACAAAACACCAATAAGTAACAACTATTATTATTATTATTACTATTATTCATTGCAATCGAAGACACGTTAATTATTTATTAATAATTTCTATACCATATTCTGGTGCCTGATAATTATTTTTTCAATTAATTCTTTAAAGCTTCCTCAACGCAAAAACAACATAACGAGCTTAGAAGCCAAATGGGAAAAAAATTATTAGAATATCTAGATTGTTTATTTAAATTCATATACTCAAATACACACTCAAACACACACATACACACAGCAAAGCACAAACACAAACATACACACACACACACACAAACACAAACATATGGAATATAAATATAAAAACTCATTCTAATTATTCCAACGATTTGTGCTAAGATCACTATTTTGCTCCATCCTCATGTTTTTGGGTTGAGTGCGGATCGCGCAGAGCACAGGCGGCTCCGGCGGCAGACGATTTGTCGCGTCCCCCGTCCTCCTCCCAACATTTTAGACATATATCTCTAGTTCCAGCACAAGAATAGCCTCGGTAGTTTGAAAATATGATTCTTGTTTTAAATTACACTTTAGTGATATAGCAATGTGCCCAAGTGCATTAAGACCAATAATCAAAAATCTGATTCTTATAAAATAATAAAAAAAAATATATATATATATATATAAATAAAAAAAAAACTGTGTGAACTTATGAATTCTCTCCTCAAGTATTATATGGAATCCAAAGATTGAACACTTGGAACAAAAAATATATTTAATAAGTTATTAAAGGAAAATTGCTCCAACGATATACAAATAAAAAAAATTTAAAAATTAAAAAAAAAATTTAAAAAATTTAAAAATTAAAAAAAAAAATGCTCGACACAGTCTTAAATCTAAAGCTTAATCGAGTTTTTACCTTTCTTTTGAAACATAGAAATAAAAAATTATTTAAACAGAAAAATAGAACCATCCATGTCAGTCCTGGTTCTATCCGAAAGGAGTAAATTAGTTTTATTAGAAAAAAATAAAATTGGCATCACTTGGATTAAAAATAAAAAATATACATTCTATTCTCAAGGGATGTTATTATTATTATTATTATTATTTTTTATTATAAATATAAAAAATTAGATTCAAGGCTGGCCTGAGTCTAATATATATATTTATTTACTATATTTTTTATTTTTATAATTTTTTAATTTGTTAACCAAGTATTTATTTGAGCAGCTATTAAAGATGCCAATCCCTTGCATTGATTAATTTGGTCCAATATTTGATTGTTTTGAGCACACTTTGTAACATTTTTATATTATATTATTTAAAAAAAAAAATGAAAAAAAAATTTATATACGAGATTACGTTTCAACGTGATTGCGTATAGGCACGTATGTGATGATTAATTTATATGAAAAATGTCAGTCACTGTGTTATGTGTTCATATAATAATTATAAAAATAATGAATAATATCTCTCCTTTCATCCTATAATAAGAAAGATATTAAAAAATTTAATTATATGCAAATATATTATATACAAATAAAA
>JAAAKE020015761.1:0-10613 GCA_010014785.2 Anisolabis maritima
AGTATTGTTTTTGCGGTGGATGAAATCTTTGAAATCTTAATTAAAATAAAATTAAAACAAGTGAAATACATTTTTTTATGCACTAGGTTGCCGAAATTAGTTTTTGAATTGCTGGAAGATAGATAACACAAATGACGCTAATGGATTTTTCGATCATATAACACAAAACAACAATTAAGTATTGTTTTTGCGGTGGATGAAATCTTTGAAATCTTAATTAAAATAAAATTAAAACAAGTGAAATACATTTTTTTTTTATGCACTAGGTTGCCGAAATTAGTTCGTGTGTGATTGCTGGAAGATAGAAAACACAAATGACCCTAATGGATTTTTAGATGAAGTGCTCCCGAGCATGTCATGCTCACTTTTTAATTTCGAAGATAATTTAACAAGTGTGAAGGCATCAACTCTATATAATTAATAGAAATACATCTGTTAGTGAGGGGGCCCCAAAGGCGGACCATATTCGAAAGGAATATGCTGGAGATAGAGTATATAGAACATATAATTACTAAAATTATCATTGCATTTAATATTATATGGTGAGTAATGAAGCATCACCTTCTTGTTCATGGAATTTCCCTATTGGTTGGACCTTCCCTAACATCCCAATTCTCCTTTTATATCCAATCTTCTCTTATAAGTCAGAGAAAGAAACTAGGAGAGGCCTGAGATGGATTGAAAGGGATCAAGACCCTCCTATTTTTCTTTCGGCTCGCCGTTGCCTATCTGCCAGGTGTTCCTTAAAAAATTAAATTAATATTACCATTGAAAAACTATTGCTTGTGTTTATTCACCAGGTTCTCTATTGTTTTTCCATTTATTTCTACCAACCTATCTCCCATTTGTAAATAATTACAGGAGAAATGGAAACTGCAAAATCCTTCCTTTTTTCTTTATTTGTAGTTGAGACGCGCGTTGTTGCCTAGAAAGTGGCGTTTCCATTAAAATTAAAATTTTTAATTTTATTTATTTTTTTTTTTAATTTTAAGATCATAATTTTCGATTTATAAAAATTTCAATCGTAAATACATTTCATTTTATAATAATACTTATGATAATAAATTAAAATACTAAATATAATTATGAGTCTTTTTTTGTATAGTTAAATTATCTCTTAATTAATATTTCATGAGTAGTTAAAAATATATAGTGGGGCTAAAAACACAACACACAACTTTTTCTTACCTGCTTAGGCAAGAGAAAATAATGTGACGTGGTGTGCCAGACCTTTTTTTTCTTTCTGGTAGCTATCTGTACCAATGGAATATAATGATTTCACCAATATCTTCATTACAAATTTAGCCGGAAGGCAAATTAAGGTCGCATGTGTAAGGTAAAGCAGAGCAAAATAATAATAATAATAATAATAATAATAATAATAATAATAATAATAATAATAAAAATATGTTTTTAAAAGCAATTTTTATCCCACGAATGTCAGAATTTTGAATATCTCAAGTTGAATAGTGGAAAATAGGCTTGATTGAGAAAATATGTCATTTAGACTAAGGGTTATTATCAGATAGAGATAAAAACATGGTCAAAATAATGCAAATAGCATTTTTCTCTTTCTTACGGAGGGAAAATGCGCTAAAATTTTAATTATTTATTGAACTTTTTCTAAGTGTTTATCATTTATCATTATGTAAATTTTTTAGAATTCAATTTATTAATAAATTCCATTCCATGACATTTAACAATAGTAATAAAGATAAATCAGCAATTTTAAATTATATATCATTTGTATTGGATTTTATATATATATATATGATTCCCCGCACAAAAAGGACACTTTGCAAATAATTAATTTTATATTTAAATGAATTTTAAAATAAAATGAAAAGTGTTAAAAAATTAATATTTGCGAGAATTTTCATATCTTTAAAATATCTCTGTCCAGGTGGTGCTTATTTCAGAAAATAATTTTTCTGGCAAGGCTATTCTTGCTTCCACACTTTAAATATACAATAATAATAAATATTATTAATATAATAGAATAGAATAAAAACTAACATGTCGGTCATTATGCGGACATCAACATTAAATATTCAAATTTTATGATTATTATATAAAGGAAATTTCCGTTTGACATTTTCCATATTAAAAAAAAAATATATAATATATATAATCTATAAAATAATAATAATAATAATAATATCATATATATATATAATTAAAATTAATAAAATTTCAAGCTTTAATTTTAAAATTTTCTCTTTCATATACTTATTTTAATAATATTGTTGATAATTTAATTATTTTGTTTAGAAATTTGAAGAGATAAATCCTTTCTATTAAAGAATTTCATAATATTATTTTATTTTGTAATATAGTCTTATTAAGCCCTTAGGCTTCATCTTTAACTTAATGAAAATAAATCATAAATATTATAATGACTATAAATTTTTTTTCAAAATAAATCAAATTACTTTTTTTTTTTTTTTTTTTTTTTTTTTTTTTAATATTTACCAATTTTTGATTATTAAAAAAAAAAAAACAAAAAAAACATTTTTCGTTTTTATAAGTATAGGTATAGTCTAATTAAAAATTCATTTAATTTGAATTCATCTCAAACTAGGATAGTGCTACTGTCATACAATATAAAGGCCTATATGATTATATATATGGAGCGTAATGATAGAAACGTGACTTGTGTTTCTGACTTCAGTTCGCATTGAAGATCTCTATTTTTTTTTAGTCTTTTTATTTAAATTAATTGGTAGCCAATATAATGAAAACAAATTTTTGTTGCTCAGGGGGGGGAACGAACCACCATCCTTTGGTACGTGAAGCTAGATCTCTAGCTCTGCACCATGGGACAGGGCTAAGATCTCTCTATGTCTGACGAAATCTAGAGAATTAATAACCGGAACCTTATATTTTAAACAAATAAAACAACCTTAAACACAAAAGATGAGTATATACTGGTAATTATGATAGCAATTGTAAAAGTTTCAATTACAAAATTTTATATTTATTTATAGCTTATATTTTTCAATTTTTTAAAAATAATTTTTAAACTATATTTCTTATTTTTTCTTTACTTTATTATTTTATAGAAATATAATATTATTAAATAAATATTTGAGCTTACCTAAATTTTAACAATTAAGTATTTATTTATAGATGATATGAATGAACGGTATATATTAATTTTAATTATATATTATCTAGGTTTATGTAAATTTCATATGACCAATTCTTATTATATATTATTATAATTTTCACTAGATATTTACCATTTTCGTAATGTCAAAGTTGTCCCTTCTTTCAAAATAAATATTAATTATTCTCTTCTCTTCTTTTCCATCACCGTAATGTAATTAAATTTTCATTTTAAACGCAGCCTATCTTTTATCTTATTTTTATTAAAACTTAATTATTAATATGATTAACATGTGGCAAGCGGGGTCATAGGGAAAGGGGGTATATTTGTTAAAAAATTGATAAAGATCTTTTAATTCCCGGTTGACCCTTTTTTCGATTATTTTAAAATTTTAATATATGTATCTTTATTAGAGAGCTTCCTTCCTTTATTATTTTTTTTAATCTAAAATTGCAAATATTAAATCTAGCCCTCGTTTGTTTTGTTACAGATTGGAGTCGATAGTCGACCGGTAGGTGAGTGGTCTTCCTGAATATACTACACAAAATAAATTAATAGAGGACGATTTTTCAAAAGTGAGTGACATGGCGGGTCATTAAATGGATGATAAGATAGGAAAAAACTTAACTCCTATATCAATAGGAGACATACATGCATACCTCTATCAAATTTACCTGAGTTTAATGAAAATATTAATTAACGATCGGGTATTTGAAATGAAAAATTACAATAACTAATAGCCTTCAATTAGTTAAACATCTATGGTCCAATGAATTGATTTAATTTAGTAATAGAATAATTGCGGGGTCTGATTCTTTTAGGGAAAAACAGTACGCGGAAATAGAAATCCCTGTATTTTATTATTATTATTATTTTTTTTTAAAGAATCCAAAAATTCTTGACAAAAACTTTATGACTACAAAAAATACTTGATCGCCTGAGGTAGAGCTTATGGCGTTTAGCCCACGGATTAAGTATTAATAAAAATGAAATCCTTTTTTAGACATTCTTTATAGAAATTTTATTTATATTTTTTTCATTTTCTTATGATTTTCTTGACGCCATCTATTCCTTATATTGACCATAGTTAATAAAAATTGTATCATTCTTTGTTATATGCCAGTTTGCTTAACGTCAGAAATACAAATCATACACTTAAGATATTTTGACTTAATATATATATATATATATATTTGACTTAATATATATATATATATATAAATCATAATCGTTAACATATGAAGGTGAGGGATAAACGTTGGAGACGATTGACCCCAAGGCGTGCATTACATTAATTATTTAAAAGTACTTTCAATTTATAATAATTGTTTTTAATTCTTATATATTAAAGAATACAGTTTCTAAATTTTAAATTTTTTACTTTCTCTTACCTATATATGAAATATATAGTGAGAAAGTTTTGTGTAATATAAAATTCAAGAGAACTTCCTTTTTAGTATGCAAATTTAAAAAAAAAATTCATATATTGAAAAATTTAAAGAGAATTGCTAAAATTTGACCATAATTTCATAATTTCATAATCAATTAATCACTAGCATTTTCTAAAATTAAAACTTTCTAATAATTGATATCGATTTAAATATTGAATCGCTTAATTTTTCCAAGAGTAAACAGAATTAAAATTTTATTCTTTGTCCTAAGCAAAGAAAGTAAAGAAAATAAAGAAAGATCAATCGATTTATTAAAGGAATTATTTATTTTATTGATATGGCGACAGGGAAAATTAATTTTCTATTTTGCATTTTTGGCAAGGTTTCAAACACAAAATTTAGAAGAAAATTAAATTTAAAAATGGGAAGAAGACATAAACATAAAAGAAAAACAATACCAAGTTTTAATTAAGGGATGAAAAGAATTAAAATTTATTATTCTAAATATCAATGTTGATCGGAGAAACTGACAAAGTTGACTTGTTCAAAGGAAATTTCTTTGCTCCATTTTCAAAGCTCGTAGACGAGTAGCAAAATTAAGGTTCGGGAAGAATGTGGTCACCTTCACAATTTTTTATTAGGCACGTCTAACGTTTTATTGCAGTCGGAAATAAAATAGAATTCATTGTCGCTATCTTTCTTTTTATTAATTTTATTGTTGCAGAACCCATTTAGTAATTCTTCAAAAGATTATTAAAAAAAAAAAAAATTATTAATTTATTAAGTGGATTTGAATTATAAGAAAATGAATAGAATCAATTTCCTCCCTTTTTATGATTTCTTCCCTCCCATGATTTTTTTTTTAGAAATTGAAAAAATTTTTAAATATTTTTTGATTCACTAGAGAAGGAGAGAATGAATAAAGGAAGAATTATTGAATCCGATAAAGGGTCTCAACCGATTATATAAAATGCTCAGGTGCCACCGGAATGTCGGGGGTTAGAGGTTTTATCCCAGGGCCCCCCAAAGGAAGTGAACCGAAAAATACTTTTTTACCTACAACTTTCGCTTTTCAATTGTCCCCAGAACCAACATGAAATTTGGATTTCAAAACTTTTTTATATTCTTAGTCTAAATGTATGAACTTAGGCCAATTTATTCCTTTAAATTTTTCGATTGATTGTGAAAAGTGCCAAATTCTTCTTAAGAATACAAAGCATTTTATTATTGTTGAACTAAAGGTACCTAAAATCAAGTTGCTAGTAAAATTTTAATTTACGTGTACGTGATGGGTAAAATTATGAACTATGACTATGAATTTTATTTTTTCAACTAATCTCAGGAATGTAAATTAATATTATTTTATTTTATTTTAACTCCTAAAAATCCTCTATGCAAAACTCTCAAATGTCGAGAGATTTAGGCTTTAATGGATTATCGCTAGCATCACTTCTTTAAGAGCTGAAATTTTCATAAGATCTCTGCTATTATAATACATATCAACTATATATAAACATTTTTCTTACAGTATAAACTCATTGCATCAAGCATCGAGTCCATGTTACTCGAATATAAAACATATATAAGCTGATGAACATTGATTGACATCCATTTTGTATACTATTTATTGTATTTAAATACCAATATTCTGCGTAACTCCGCTCCTGGGCTCTATGCTTGGGCATTGAGTTTATACTGTAAAAAAAAAATTACTTATAATATCACTCATAATAAAAAGCTGATGTTGAGATGATGCATGAAGTTAATTACAAAAGAATTTTTAAAATTTTATTTACTTCAGGATAATGTTATTGCGAATGCATTTGCAATGGGCTATACTAATTTGTATATATAGATGATATGTCTATATTACTGTAATCTTATGTAATAATGTTCATTTAAGTTCTTGCTTGTCTGATGATGGTGATATTCCATTAAAGCCGAAACATTTCGACATTTTAGTTTTTTTTATACTCTTTTGGTTGAAACTTCCTCTTCGCCTATCGTTTAGAATATTAATTGAATACCTACTGTTATTATTTGAAAAAGTAGGTGGTTTTCAAACAACGCCATGCTGTAAAGATTGGGCATAATTCGGGAGTCGAACCAGGATTTTCCACTTTCTCGGCGGACGTGTTTCCACGCACGGCCCAATGAAAATTAATAATGGAATGGTTCGGTTAAATAAGAGTGACACTTATTCATGAACAAAATATTTAATCCCTTATTATAATAACATTTTTTTTTCATTTTGTCTAAGGTACATTCTTAATAAATAAAAATAATAATTTTATCGTGTTAAATTTGCACAAGCTACATATTGCATCACTCATCGAGATTTGAATGTTCTCTTGCTTGGATTAACTAGAGAAAATCCCAAAAGTTTATCAATGTTAATATAGGTACATATATTTGAATGGATGAACATTTTAAAATAAGGCCTTCATTTTGAGACAATAATTCATATAGAAGAAGTAGTGTCCTGGCCACTCTAAAAATTCATTATCTTAGACTTTATTTGCTCCTGAAGCTTAAATATAAAATTTCATAAAAAATGAATTTACATATTGGATCTGTAGTGCCTATATCAGTTTTTGTTTTGAAGAGGTCGTGTCTAAAATTATAGAATCTAACTCTTAAGAGATCTCTCCTAACAATCGACTTTGTCGACATTTCTATCATCATTTCAATCTTGATCAATCAAATTTAAATCAAAGTCAGTCAGCGAATTATATTTAAATGAATGTAACTTGAAATTGATTCGATTCTGAATATGTTTGCTCCTTTCTCTCTCTCTCTCTCTCCCCGATCGTCTTTTGATTCAACCTCCTTGATGAATATCAATTGCAAATCTCTTATGCTTGCTAATCTTTTACATATTCGAATTCTCTCATTTTTAAGTAGTCCCATTTTTAAAAATAATAAGTATTAATAAATAAAATAATAAAAATAAATTTCCCTTTTTTTTAAATTTATTTACGATATGTCTCTCATTTCAAATATAAATCTATTTGTTATGAGATTTGCTCTCTGACATTAAAAAAATACGTGATATTGTGAGATCCAATTAATTTAGTGCTAATAGCCCTTAAAAGCATTTAATTCGGATGCTGCCTAATCCCTGCCATTTATAGGTGAACACGAGAGTTAGGGAAGAGGGCATCTCTCTCTCCCTCTCCTAAGAAGAGCTTCTTGCTCCTCTCATATTTCAAAGGAGACACTTTCCCCTTAGAGACATCTAATCCCAGTTGGAGATTTGACAAGAAACCGGAGTTATGAGAGCAAGTCTTGTGAATTTACCGAATAGAACAGGTTAGAAAAAAAAATAAACACCTTATAGAAAAAAAAAAAAAAATTGGTGAGGTATTATTTTCTTTTCTAAAAGATCTTAAAAAATATTTTACAATTTTTTTTTTTTAAGTCAAGAGATGAAAATTTTGAAGTCTTTTAAAATGGAAAAAATACTAATAATTCCCTTCTTCTTTGTGACATGAATTTCTTAGAAACGATCTTTTCTGCATGCCTCACTTATTGAAAAAATTTTTACAAATAAAAAACCTGTGTTTACGTTCTTGATTACTTGGTCGCTGCCTCTGAAGTAGAACTAAGAATCTGGCTTCATAATTGGTTCGCCTTAGACTTTTTCGGCATGGGAGGCTATTTAGACTCCATCCTTATTTATTTATATTAATTGGTAACCACTTTAATGTAAATAAATTTTTGTCGCTCAGGACGGAGAGCCACTGACCTTTGGTACGTGAGGGGAGTCCTCTACTTTTGCACTAAGAGATCTTAGACTTAATTAATTAAAAATTTAATTCAATTAATCGTTTTTTTAAGTCCTTTTCGGCATCTGAGGCCATTTAGACTCCGTCCTTATTTAATTAAATGAACAATTAATCGTTCATTTTAATTAATTGCAATTGTTTTTTCTATAAGTTAAATCATACTAATATAATCGCCGTTAACAATTCAATCGATCGTAATTATTAATTGTCAATTAGTTTAAAATTTGACTACTTTTATATACACATCTTTTCTTCCTCCTCCCCCTTCCTCAATTATCTCTTACCTTTTTTAACCTTCCATTTTAATTGATAATTAATAAGGACAGTGTCTAAATGGCCTCAGATGACGTGAAAAAACTTTTCACTGAAATTTAGAATTTATTCTTTGTTTTTTCCCTTTCACCCTGCCTCGGTAAATTTTTTGCGAAAAAACTACTATTCATAATCACTTCGTTGAAGCCCTAATAAAATATAATTTTTTTAAATTAAAATACTAGGACTCGCTCAAAACCTAATGCCATTATGAAAAATTCTTAATTTTAACAACCTAATTTATTTAAATATTTTTTCTCTTAGATGACAAAAAAATTCATAAGTACTAGGTGCACTACTCAGAGGGTTAGTATTATCATTAGACAAATCACATAAAATTATTTGACTGAATCAATTCAAGCAAATTAATGTTATATTATATTGTCAAATACTTCATATAATCATTTGATTCGCTTCACTTTCACGATCACATGTCGATGTTAATTTTGTTTTTATAATAATAACATAAACAAGGTTTTGGGTTTTTTATTCACAACGTTTCTACTTCTACTTATGCAGATGGCAGAATGAGGAACGAAAAATGCCTCAGCAAACATCACGCGAATTAAGTTCTACCATTTATTTATTTATTATTGTAGAAATAAAAAAAAAATATTAATTCGTTTTTTTTTTTTTTTTTTTTTTTTTTTTTTTTTTTTTTTTGAATTTTGATTTACCCTTTTGAAATATTCATAGAAAAAAAAAAAATAATTTAGACATGGAACTTTTTTATTTTCTAATATGATAGAAAATGAAATTAAAATAATATTTTTTATTCAGACATAACAAAAGTTGATGAATTTTTTTAATCAAATATAAAAAGTACAAAGGAAATATTCGGTTTTGAAAATAATTTAATTTGCTCTCCCTCTGTTTCTCTCTTTCATTTCATTCCTCTCGAATAAATTAATATACTTTTTGTTTAATTTAAAATACAAATCTTCTGCCGCTTATCTATATCTCTAGGCTAATATTAAAAAGAAAAATGTTGTTTTGTTAGTAATAGGTGTCGCAATCTCAAAACCCATCGACCAATATGGAAAATTCACTTCTAGAAACTTAATGTTTTCTGCAAAGTTATGATAAAAAATACAGCCTTTTTTAAATATTTTTTTTTTACACTTTTAATGACGACGTTTCGACAGCATTCTATCTTCATCTAGTATTTTTCAGCGTACAATCACCTTAAAATCTTGCTGACAAAAAAGTTTGATTGCATTGTTTGAAACTATAATGTTTTCTCTTTATGTTGATTTACTTTAAAAAAAATAAAACTCCTGAAAATGGTTGGCATATTTACAGATTACAGATTTAATATAATTTACAAAGATGTCAACGATTAATTTAGTTTTGTTTTATTGGCCTTTTTACCAAAAATAAAATCTCCAGTATACAAAAACATAAAATTCATTTAACATTTTGAGTAATAAAATGTGTTTGTTGGTCACCCTCATTTTATTGAACTCAACTCAAAGTCAATGACCTCGAAATATTTTAGCAAACCCCTTTCAAAAGGAATCCCTTAATGACCAGTGAGAGCCTCTCAAGTCATAAAAGGTTAATAAAATAATTAAAAGAAGATTTCACCATCAACCACATTACTTTTATTAGTAAATTCTTCTGTTTTTATTGTCACGTATTATTAATATCCTATTGCCTAAAACAAAAGATGATATTTTTGTGAAAATCTGACAACTTGGATGGTTACAAAGTAACAACTTTGTACAGGGCGCGTACTGATTGAGTAATAGACTGTCATCGCTACACCCTTTTAAATAGAATATATATAGCATAACTCCGTTGAACTAGCCGAGCTAGATTTGAGGATATTCTTTAGAAAGCAGGCGTAACGGTTGCCTATCCATCAGGCTGGGCCTTTCGCTACCCTCGAGGCGAGATCTATCTATTATTTTATCTATAATCATAATAATAATAGTAATAATAATAATAATAATAATAATAATAAATAATAAGAGATGCCCCAATGGCATGCTTTCCAACCATATCCACTTT
>JAAAKE020015772.1:0-10612 GCA_010014785.2 Anisolabis maritima
AATATAGGAGGAGGAGTTAGAGTTAGGAAATAAAGTAACTTCACGGGGTGCCGATAGATGGCTACGGCCAGAGGTCGTCTGGCACACCTCAATGTGTGTCTCCGTGCACGAAAGCACCTCGGGTAAATAAACGGGGACCCTGGTAGGTGGGCCTATATGGTCCAAATGAAATAAAATTAATATTATAAGATATAAATAGAAAAAAATGAAATAATCTTACTATAATTAATTTGTTTATATACAACCATTAATTTTTTTAATTTAGTCTATTAATTTGCTTGTTTTTTAAATTTGTCATTGAATAAATTCCAACCTATTCTCTCATAATTTATACTAGTTTTTACCAGATGATATAATAATAATCAAACGGATTGTCTAATTTCTTATCTTTATATAATCTGGGTTATATATATAGAAATTAAAAATAATATTTTCCAACTATATTAATAATGTTAGAGAGAACATTTTTCAGAATCATGTTGGTTGAGAGATTTCGTTAAAGGAATAGACGATCTTTAGTTTCGCCTGCTCCTTATTTCCCCAATAAACTACACTGAAATACATTCTTCTACGTCTTTTAAATATAATTAAATTTCAGAATTTTATCAAAGCTATTTGCATTTCCATGTGTACCTGTCGACAAGAGCACTGCCTATAGGTCCAAACAAGAGAGGAACTGCCATAAAAAGAGAACCGATCCAGGAAGTTTTGCTATGCGATTCTCCAAATGCTTCAATAAGTTTAATTAAAAGAAGACCAAATGAAAATGAGATTCCATCAGCAATTACTGAGATGATAAATGAAGCCAAAACAACAACCCAACCCCATCCACCATCAGGATAATTGGGTTTTGGTTTTCCGACCGTTGATATCTGGAAAAATAAAAATAAAATCTCAAAAATCCTTTTATTTTAAAATAACACAAGTCAATATATTTTATATTTGTGTGAAAATGAAATATTACTTTTTAGTTTTTAAATAATCTAAGAATTCGTTGTTCAAAACATGAAAATTTTCGATTATATAATTAAAGAAAAAAGAAAAATGATCCTCAAAAAAATTTATTTAATAAAACATCAATAATATTGACATATATTTTATAATCGAAATATAATATGAATATTTTATTTAAATTTATTTTATTTTTGGTAAAATAAAGATGTATTTATGCAAATTTGGGTGAAAAAGATTTAAAACTAAAATTTTATTAATATAAGAATATTTATTATTAAAATTATAAATTAAGTACAAATATATAATCATTTAAATTGCAGTGGAATGTCTAGGATATCTAGAACGCGTGTTTGTGATTACCCACTCTCCTCCCCTCCTTCAATATTTTGTTTTTATTCTTGAAAATAAACTTTAATATAGAAGGGAGAAAAATGAAGAATTCAAACTGGGACGGAAACGTTTACAATGGTTAATATATAAATATATGTAGAGCTCCAAAGAGAGGCGGAGGCAAAAAGTGAACTCTTGTAAAAAGCCATTAAGATTAAGAATAAAGATTTAAGAGAAATAAAAATTACCCCGGGGCTGCTGCTGCATATAGAATCTCCATCTCCGTCTTGGCATTCACTTACTTTGTCCGATTCATCATCATCACCTTCAAATCGAACTGCTTGAACTTCATAGTTATTGTCATTATTATTATTATTATTATTATTATTAGATAAAGAATATTTTTTCTTTGAATCTGGTACAATTAGAATTTTTAATGGTGTGGATGGATTCAAAGGAGATCTCTCATCTTCTTTCTCTCCGTCTTCTTCATCCGAAAGATATTTTTCCGAGACCGGAATTGGCATAGTCTCTGCACTTGCAAATCGGTCATCTGATTTGGAACTTAAGTCACCCTCGAGATATTCTGCAGTGCTACCTGTCGGACTCCACGTATCCAGAGATATTTTGGCTGGTGATGATAGCGCTGAAAAGAAGGAATCCCGGAACAGTTATGTATCTATGATAAACATTTGATAGAAAGAGAGAGAAAGAAATATATTATAAAATTGTGATTTCATGCGATTGTAATATATAGAAGAATAATGTAATTCTTAAATAACAAATAGAGCTCTAGATAAATGAGCGGGTGATTTTGTTTCTTAGCCGGAATAGCCGGTGGTTGACTATCTATCTAGTTATATTAGTATATTAGCAGTCACACCTATTGTTAATAGAATTGAGAATTTTAAACCGAAATTTTAATTAGAAACTTTATAAAGTTCAAAATATTTTAAATCAATTGGCGAAAGGACCTAATAAGGCCTTTGATGTAACGTGACTCAACAAAAAAAAAAAAAAATACACAAATTCTTCAAAAAGGAAAAAAACCATTAATTTATTTTGATGATCTCAATCATGAAGGATCTCCATATAACTAACTGAACGAGGAGGACAGATAAAGGATCATAAGCTTAAGGAACAAATTACAAAATTAAAACAGTTTGAGATAGTACAAATAGTGCATCCCTAAATTTCTGCCTCAAAAATATTATATATAAAAAATGAAAATTATCGTCTTTTATTCAGGGTATGGGCTAATAAAATCGTCGCTCAGTGAGCAACACCACATAAGCCATTTCGATTTTTTGTAATAGTGAATTAAGGATTTCATTGGATTCAAATTTTCGAGAGCATTAGTTACCTGATGGTAATCATCGAAAGGATGCAAACCGCCGAACTGCCAAGAGTTTACTGTACAACAAAGAATTTGAAACCATCAAAATTCAATACAAAAAATTGTGATACCTGTTTTTTTTAAGTCTTTTTCGGCATCTGAGGCCATTTAGACTCTGTCCTTATTTATTTCTATTAATTGGTAGCCAATATAATAGAAATAAATTTTCAGGACGAGAAGCGAAACCTCTACCTCTGCACCAAGGGACAGGGCTAACCTATATGGTGTTGAACTTTAAGCGGCGATAGGACAATTGTTGCTAAAATCAATGCCATTGTTAAATTCTTCAAACTTTATTTTTTTAAGAATTTTTAGTTATCATATTTAATTTTTACTCTTTCTCGAAAGTATACAATTAATATAAATACAATAATATTTCTTAACTACCTGTTTGTTGTCTTTTCGGCATCGGAGGCCATTCAGACGTTAACAAGTAAGTAAGCCAATAACTCTTATTATGTCCACCCATATATATCCATAATTGATTGCTACCTGTCAGAAATGTTAAAATCGCAAAGAGAAGAATGAAACTAATTAACATTTTGGAAATAGGTAGTCTATGAACTCAATTTAATAACAAGACGTTGTCAAGGTGAAATGAATATTATTTATCAACATTATATAAATGTTTTTGATTTTGTTTCCTCAATCTTTTTGAGTTTTAATTATATTAAAGAAGGCATGGCATAAAAAAAAAAAAAAACGAAAATATTTATTTAATGTTGATTATTTATCTGTCAAAAAACCCATTTTATTATATAAATAGAGTTTTAAGAAAAACAGATAAAGAAATGATGAAATGAAGTTTGGTTAGTATAAGTAAATAAAATAATTAATAAGTTAATAATAGTACCTGTGTTTGAGTTTCCTAGTGCTGGACTGAGCTTAGGGGAATCATAATGCGTCCAACCTACAATCGGTGCAATTTTCGTTTCACTTCCAATACTGTTTGTATTTACTTTTGAAGGCTCCATATTTTTTTAAATTTGACTCTTTAAAATGAAATCTTGAATTGCTTAGATGATTGATGTGAAGAATTATCGGCTCTGATTTCTTTGGTTGCGAACACACTTGGATTTCATGAAACCCGTATTTTTGGTATAGGCACACAATAATTTTGTCAAAACTATAAATTAAAAGAAAGAGAGGGAGGGAGAGAGAGAGAGAGAGAGAGAGAAAGAGAAGAGAAAAAAGAGATATCGAAATAATAAATATCACAAATAAAAATTTCTAAATAACACACAAATACTGATAATATTATTTAATCAATAAAAGAAAAATTAATTTAAAAAAATAATTTAAAAAAAATAAAAAAAAAATAAAATAACAATTAAAATAGGATTTTCTTTAATCTTGTATTAACAATCACCAGTCGCATAACGCCCACTGGAGCATGGAACATTAATAAACTATATTTTTGTTTAAATTTTCAATTATTTACAATTGAGAACTAAAGGATCGTGTGTTCAACGTGAAAAGGGATCTACAGTCCATTGGCGAGGCCAGCCTTGAGGCCCTTCTTGGGAGGTGCTGGGTGGCCGAAGGGGCATCACCCCCTTGCAGGGCCAAGTGCTAAAAGTCCAAGGAAAACGTCTCAAGTGCAGGTTTGTCTTATGATCACCCTTCGACTGCACAGTCGCTGGCGGCGCGCTCAACCAAATGCACAGATCCGAACACGAGACCATACGTTACTCAGTAATCAACTTAACTCTGCAAAAGAGTAAAATAAAATCACAAAATTAATTAACTGGCATTAATAATCATATTAACTAAAATAAGATGTTTGGGTGAGGAATTCAAAGGAAGTAGGCAATTCCTTTACTACTTGAAACAGGTCGATTCCCGAAGAATTTTTTCATTTATGCTAAATAAATATAGAGTATTTATTTATAAATATACCAGTACATCCCCGATATATTTTTATTTTTTTTGAGTTGACCTAAACTCCTCCTAAAATCAATGTCTACTCTGCACGCAGCCTATTATTGCAACGTCATCATGGCACAACACTCAATAGTCAAATAACAGCCTATTATGACAAACATTTTCGAATTATAGTATTGTATAAATTATTAAATAATTCTCCTTCTATTGGTCTGGTATGGGCTGGATACAACCAGAGAACTTTCAATCGCACAGGCCGAGAAAATTCGCTCTAACCAGAAAATATAGCAGCTTTTTTTTTTTTAAGTCTTTTCGGCATCTGAGGTCCATAAAGGCTATTAGACGATAGATATAAATATTAAATACGATACAAATTATCCAAGCATATTTATTTATATCCAATTATTTAACATTATAGTTAGCTAGCTATTAATAATTATAACCAGAAATTTTTCTGTGGCGGGGCCCTCTCTCTATGGCCCTCTTCTTGATATGTTCCTGCCTGGGATCCGAACCCAGATTAGTTTTCGTTAAATAATTAATGTTAAAAATACCTAAGAGTTTCAATATTTCATATCAGTTTTGAAAAAGATAAGCGTCAAAAATAGTCAATCAATGACATTTTATTCTCTTAAAAGTCAATTCTAATTTGAAATTACAACTATTTACAAATATCAATTCTCGAGGACAATGTTAACTACTCTACATTATCTGATTGTCAACCGTTTTTAATTAAAAGAACTTAATAGTTAAGCAAACGCAAGAGGGATCGTATATATATGTAGGCTAAACACATGTCATTTGGCCTTCAATGATTCTTAACTCATTGACAGGTTAAAATCTCACATTGAATAAAGTTTATTGAAAACGAAAAGAACATAGTAGGAAGCTGAGAAACTTGTCTAATATAATAAAAACTACTGTAAATTATATAATAGCAATCTCTATCAAAATAACATCAAGAGTAAAATGACAGGTGTTAAGCGATTTAAAAACTATGATATAATTTTTTGTTAAATAAAAAAGTGGAATTTTTATGATTTTTATAATAGAAAATTTGGCTAGGTTTACACACAGGTACAGACATAGTATCAACGAGTTAACATTCCTTTTATTGTGCGCGGTTATTTTGTTTTGACAACACAAACAAAAAAGAAAAAGAAAAACATTCAAAGATTACATAAGCGGTTTTACTTGACTAGGATGCCAACAAATGAATTTATAAATTACATTGTAGATTAAAGGTTCAAATTTAAATGACTTTCGTCTAAAAAAGATGCTGTTGCCCGGCAATCGATTTGCCAACTCGTGGCACTGATGACGTTGCGATTATCGATTACCCGACGTCGCCACAACGGCGAGACGCTCCTTCCTTCCGTTGCTTGCTCCAAATTAGATTAAAGGGCAATCATGGCGCAAATTTTGCTTTCAAAATGACCTTTCTTTCAACAATAACATTTGATCTTTCAATTTTGACATATTAATAATAAAAAAAGAAAATCCTCTATCCTCATTTAACTCATCATAACAATATATTCAAATTGGATCCGAAGCAAACTTTATATTTAATTAAATCAGATTGGATACGAATTAATTCAAATAAATATGCCTGGATAATACGTGTATCGTAAATATATATATTATATATCATCTATATGTCTATATGGCCTCAGATGCCGAAAAGACAAAAAACTTTATATTTATATATATATTATATATTTACAACCTTTTCTTAGTTATTTGGTTTTATTATATAATATTGTTATTTTAATATGTTATTGTATTAATTTATTTTGAAAATTTAGTTTATTATGGATTTTTACTTTTTACTGATTTTGTTTTATACTAATGTTTCCTTTTCTATTATTCTATTTTTGTATACTAATTTATTTTTTATAATATATTGTAGATTTTTTATAATGTAATGTATATGAGATGACCTCGTAGCCGATAAAAAAAAAAAAATAAATAAATAAATAGGTAAATAAAGAAAGAAAGAAAGAAAAAATTCCAAAGAGCATAATGATATTTTTATATTATGGTAAAATAATTTAAATGCTTTAAAATTATTTCTTGTTTTTCTTTATGGGATGTTAGAGTGGTGATTACTCTCTAAAATTATAGGCAAGATGTAGATTAGTCAGTCTTTACCTCTCTTCTAAAAGAATTTGTATAGCTCTTAGGCTTGTCAACTGCCTCCAAGGGAAAATTTATAAGAAAAATAATCTAAAAATTTGAGATTATTTTATGAAAATGAGTTTCTTTAATCTATTCAATTTCAACGTAGAGGAACATTGACTCAGCTCAAACCCATACCGAAACCACCAACTCCCAAACCAATTTGAAACAAAGTTTACATTTTATAGCTTGCTTTATTTTTAAAATGAGTTGAAAAGATCCATCTTCTGAATTTTTACATTGTTTTAATATAAATGAATGACTTAAAAGACGTCAAAAATAAGAAATGGGGACAATTAGCATTAGGGACGTGGAGGGGGATTTGATGGGCCCATAGAGCTGGGCCAATGAACTTGAGGAGGTCAAACAGCTACTTTCTTATGTAAATTAATTCGTTTTAAGAAAAATTTATTTTATACAATAAATAGAATTATTAATTTTTGTAAGCGACTTTTGATCATGGTTTATATTTTTAACAAATCGGAGCGGACACTAATCTTGTTAAAGTTCGATTGCAGATACTTAAGTCTCTCAAAAAAATTATTTAATAAAACAGTCACAAAAATATATAGTTGTTTCTAGTTCTGTCTTTGCAAAAGTCTCATGCGATCCAAAAAATTCCATAAATTTCTTATAAGAGTTGCCCTTTTTAGAAATAAGTGAACCCCTAAGTCTTTTGAGATCTGACAAAGCGAATTTGGACGTGCTCGAATACGAGATATCATTAATTGCATAGGATGTGAAAAGTTACAAATTAGAAGTCTCTATGTCTCTAGGGCTAACCTTATCAGCATATATCTCCAAGATTAAGAGGTATATTTATTTATATCAATTGGTATCCAATTGATTTAAATTAATTTCCCTCGGATTGCCTCTGATCCGAACACACGCCCCTTTTAATGTTATCACTATTGGCAATGTCAATATCTTTAACCTCTCCGCCACGGGGTGGGTTTCTCAATGAGTTTCTTTGAATATCGGAAGCCATGTAGAAATAAGAATATTATTATTATGATCATATTAACTTAAATAACGATCATTTATTTTAAATTAATTTTTACTTTTGACAACAATATCATAATTTTTTACTTTCTCCTTTACGTAGTATAGGGAAAGTAATGTAGTTGTCCAAAAATTCGATCTCGAGATTTTTCTTAACGTTTTGGACCTCTCTGAGTCCGGAAATACCATTTTTCGAATTATATCTCTGTGTTTGTTTGTTAACACGATACTCAAACATGCTTTTATCAAGCAAATTTTATATACAAGCATTGCAGCAAAATCAAAGATCTCTATCAATTTTTGGGGTATTTCGGAAATGGTACTTTATTTGAAGTGTTTTTCTAAAAATCGTGATAACTCAAATATAATTTCACTGACACGAGTAAAATGTATAGATACATTATATCAATGTCAGAGACTACGGTTAAAATCCACTTCCGGCAAATGAAAGTTGAGGGGAGGTCACTCCCGATTTATTTTTATAAATTTTCGTAAATACGTATGATTTAATATTTTTATTGTGGAAATTTTTTTTTTATTATCAATTAAGATAAATCAGGAATATAAATTGCATTTAATTTATTTGACTATTTGATGAGAAAATACAAGATATCTGTTGAAATTGAAGGAATAAGTTGTTGGCCTTGACCTTGGATATCCAACAGTGCCAAAGATCTCTCTAATTAAACACAGAGAGAATGAATGAATGAATGAATGAATATTTATCTGAGGCAATCGCCTCCTAGAGCATAAAAAGATTTTTACAATACTTCATTATAAATCCCCGAGATGCTCAAACGAGCTGGATACAAAAACCTGTAGATCATCGGCAAACAAGTGATGTCTAGAGTACAACAAATGCCTGTATATATCATTGATGAAAATCGAGAATAAAAGCTGTAAAATACCGATCCCTGACTGACACCGGATGTCACAGGCAATAGCTCAGAGGTAATGCCATCCCCATCAACTACAGAGAGAGAGAAAATATTTGGATGGAAATCACTAGAAACAAAGACCTCACAACAATAACAAATAAAAATGACGGCTGCGGTCTTGGCCTATGCGAAGAGGAATAGCTAACGAGATCAAGGTTGTTAAGCAAGGTCAAGTTGTGCTGAACCTTAGGTAAGTGGCTTCCGAAGAGCAAGAGAGTTGAATCGGTATGTTATTTTCTTATACTACATTGAACGTATATTGTTAAGAAGGCGTCTGAAGTCAAAATTGACGAAAAAAAAAAGAACTACTATTTCTATTACGTATTAGAATTTTGTCATATGATTATATTTGTGAAAAAATGAGCCGACCCAGAACTCGAAAATAGATCTTATGTTTTAATGCCTTTAGCGTTTAAGTTACCAATCAGATTAATAAAAGTAAATCTTGAGCTTTTTATCCTGGAGATAAATAAAAGTCAAATGATATATTTTGAAAAAACTATGTAATCCTCGCGGTCCACACTGATTGCAGCTAAACCAGGAATGGCAAATAAGAAATGCTTGATCTGCGAGCAAAATTGGAAAAATTTTATACGATTTATTATATTTCCATGCCCTTAGTAAATTTTTTTATCTTCATTCAAAACTTTTTCTTCTGCTATTCTTGGCAAGTGGTCCACGTATTTTTATATCTTAAGCTAGGAAATTCAAGAAGATTAAATAATAATATTAGTCTACAAAGTATGCAATGTAACTCATTTGGGAGCTTATACGAGGGTTGCCTTTTATATTTCGGGATTTGAGATCAAAAACAAATCTTTTTGACGGCCAAATATTCATGCAATATTGAATGTATGCTAGTCCCTAAGACTTAAGGATACCCCACTCTCACGATAAGTGAAATGACGATTTTGCAGTATCAATTCACGCACAGCATCAATGTTTTCCGGAACAACAACCTATTTTGAACTATCTTCTCGAAATTCGTCCTTAGCCGAACTACAGCCACGATTGAAGTTGGCAAAACAAACAGTCCTTCATCGCTAAAAGTCGAATTAAGTTCATCGATGCACTGTTGTTGGGTTAATCCACGTCTAAAATAATCGGTCAAAAATGTTCACGATTTAATTCCATTTTTAGTCGAGATGATTTCAAGTTATTGTAAACTACACAAATAGCGCTCGTATATCAAAACGTTCTGAGAACGTATACGATCAAAAAATGTCAAATTACGATAGAAGCGTCAGCAACACTAGTTTAGCGCATTCCCGAAATATAAAAGGCAACCCTCGTATCTGGTGAGTACATGGATGGAGAAATGAGTTATGCGAGTTAAAACTAGAATCTCTTGTGTCCCTTTAGTCTTTCATCCCTTAATCAGCAATAGGGTATATGCCGGATCGATTTGCTCTTCCTCTTAGTCTCATATTCAATGTTAACCCCGGGGTATATGACCAAGAAAGAAGATGGTGTAATAATAATAAATATTTGTATATTTTGAAATCAAAGAATTATTTTAACTCCCTGTAATCTCTTTATGAATAAACTCTATCAACGGGCTCGGTGTTTAAATACAAAGCCTATAACCCACTTTTGAAAAATCATGGCCGCAAATCATTGTGCTGCTAAATAATATCAAGAGAAATAGAGTAGAATGTATTTATCATCAGAATATGAATATAGCAAAAAACAAAAAAAAGTGAAAGCAAAACAATTTTCGTTATCTAAATAATGCTTTTAGGATCTTAAATGCATTCCGTAAACAATAGAACACTTAATGCCAAAATGGTGTTATTTTTTAATATACGAGTTTTGTTCAAAAAATAAGGTGACTTTTAAAATTTAGTTTTCAATTTTTTTTTTTTTTTTTATTGGTATACATATCCCCAACATATGTTGACATTATTAGCCATTTTGCATTTTTAGTTTG
>JAAAKE020015783.1:0-28233 GCA_010014785.2 Anisolabis maritima
CATCATCCCTGGCGAATTGCTAATCGTTTTACACATTTAAATTTTACCGACCTTTATGAGTAATTCCTAACATCTTGAGGGGATTCCCGCTATTTGTAACCTAACCAAAATTAAGAAGAGATGATAAGAATTTTAAGCCAATGGAATTATTCCTTTTTTTTTTTATTAATATAATTTATTAGAAAGATTTTTTTTTTTTTTTTTCCTAAAACACTTAGTAAATTTTCTCTAGAAAGGGTCAATGACTAGTATTAGTTAACTTGATATTTAAACTTAACTTTAGTTATCTTAGTTTTTTTTTTTAAATAGATATTATATATTTTTATAATAAAACCTTCATCTGGGCCTTTTCAACGTGATACAGATTAATTATTTGTCATTCTGTATTGAAGGCCAGTCAGACTAGAACTGATTTCGAATCTACCCCCTCACCAGGGGTCGGCAACTTTTTTTGGTCAGCGGGCCACTTCCAAAAGAAATAGCCGGACCGCACATACCAATTATATAATAGATTCAATCAATATTTATTTAAAAACAAATATATATATATAAATAATTAATCAATATAAAAGAAAACAAATAGGTAACAAAAAATTTTTATTTATAATATAAATTTTTTTTAAATTTTATAATAGCATCTAAGAACAAAATATAATATTAAAAAGACATGTGTGTGCGCGAATTTCTAAAATACTAGGGTAGCGCCCTTGTGTAGGTTCTCAACGTGCTCACGTGCAAACATTACCTAATTCCTCACACTTTGTGAATACTTCGTATTATTTAGCTGTGCACGGCACGCCTAAGCAAGACAAATTATCAAAAAATTTCATTTTTGGCGGGCCGCATGAAACCCCAGGACGGGCCTTAGGTTGTCGACTCCTACTCTACCCAATGCTAATTTTTGCATTACAATTATTTTTGAAAAATAATACGACTGGAGATTATATCAGTAAAGTCCAAATATTCAAAATTACCATGGGAAAAAAATATTTTGATCACAAATACAAGAGAAAAATATATATATATAAAATTCAAACGTATTGTTTTTACTTACTCTTTTTTTTCTTGACAATGAGAAATTTTATTTTTTATTTTATTTTTTTTTTTTGTCTTGTATTTTTAATAAAAAGAAATTTTTTACAGTGAATATTTTGAAATCGCCCATATTTTGTAATAATTAAAGACCTTGAAGAAGTTAGAATTTGTGTAACGAAATATAGCCTGAAAATTATTTTTGGAATAAAAGGTTGTATTGTGAATATTTGAAAATGTATCTTGAGTATATATATAGTAATTTTTATATTTTCGTGTTATGAAACAAATATTGTTTAATTTTAATGAGTTATTTTTTTTTTACTTTATTTCCTAAATTGACAGATCTCCACATTATTCCGATAAAAAAGTCATAAATAGTTTGGACAGCGTAGTCAGGATTCGTGTTTTGCTCAGGTAAATTTTTCTTTTTATTGGAAGTGATTCATATTCGGAATTTTTCATGTGCTTTCCTTGAAGTATTTTTTATATCTTTCTCTGGCTTTTGGGGGAGGCGAGGGATGCCCCTCCCTGAATACACCACTTAGCCTTGACACCTTTATGACCGATTAACATAATCCTCATTTATTGAAATCTATTGATATTTAGCCTGACCCTTGAAGTAGAGAGTCTCTTGTTTCGTTAATCAAGTCATTAGTTGTTCGCTCCCTGCTCCGAATAAGAGCCCTGATCCCAGAAAATCTTATGGGGAATTTTACTATATCTTTTTATATACAATTTCTTATATTAAAATTTTTCTTATGTGGCTAATTCAAAGATTTTTTTTTAGATCTCTTAATTAATTATTCAAGAAAGATTTTAAATAAAAAAAAAAAGCTTAGTATAATTTTTCATAAATTAAGATTTTTCTTAGAAATTCGGAGGCTAAAGTGCCTTTTCTTAAAATTAATGTTTAATTAATTAAAAGACTCGTTTTACTTTTCTATTTATTAAATAAACTATAAAAAATTATTCTGGCTTAGTAGCGTAAATCCTGGGAGGAGGGGTGGGGGAGTGGCTATCTATGTACAAGATATATAAAGAAAAAAGTTACACTTATTCTTTCAATTAATTTATATATATTTTATTTAAACTTAGTTAATTACTATTACATTCAAATTTAAATAAATAAATATGGACGGTGTCGAAAAAGATAAAAAAAAAAACAAACAAAAAAACTACCTGTACTAATTATATATTTCTACTTCACCTAGGTTACTTTTTTTTTTTTTTTTTTGTCAAAAAAATTTCTATCTCCTTTTAAGAAAAACAAGTTACACAACAGCTTATAAAATAGGGCAATTTATTAATCTTACTTAACAGCAGCTCAGATGGACTTAAGAATTCTCTATGGCGCATTTTCTCTCCGTTTCTGTCTAAAAATGCTGAATAATAATACGAGTAAGATGAATTTGATAAAATGTGTATGAAAAATAAATAAATAAACTCATTAATTTATTTTGTTTTGATTAATTATAGTAGAACTGCATAAAATCCAAAATTAGTAAATTTCTTAATAATTAAAATATTATAAAATTTGATTATTTTGGTTTATAAGTAACACTTCTAATTATTAATTGAAACAAAATAAAAGATTCAGTTAGTTTACTTATTTTTGATATGCATCCTTTATCTGGACTTTTTCGGATAAACTTTCTATTGACCATATATATCTTCCAAACCTCTCGTTACGTGAACGATTTTAAGATTTTAAGAATTTATTTATTTTTAAAATTTTACCATTAAATAAAAAATATTATAGTCTGGTCGATTTCAGAATCCCTGAGGTGTAGTGAGGCAGGATAAAAATCATAGACGAGGACTTCACCTCTCTTAGAGGTAAAGAAGCGGGAAAGTTGGGTGAGGAGGTTGTGGTTGTTCTAGACATTTCTAAGATTCTAAGATTTCGGTAATTCCGGAATCAGCCAGTCTATAGTTTTTAAATGTTTACCATTCAAAGAAAACTTTAAAATTCTATTTGGGTAGATAACAAAAACAGTTAATATTAATCTGTAGCAAATTACATACTACAATTTGACTGAAATTATTTCTTAGAATTAATCCCTTATTGATTCTCTCACGCTACATACCCGATCAATTTTTCTATTCTAATGGTTTCTTTGAATCAGGTCTATATAATAATAATAATCAGATATATGAAATATATATTTTTAAAGGTTTGCTACTCAAAGAAAACTTTAAAATTATATTTAGGTTGATAATATTTAGTATAAGTAATGTAGAGTGATCGCAAAATGTGATTTCAACGGAAATACAGGTTTTGAGGTCCTGCAAATATAAAAAAATAAAAAAATCTTTAGAGCCTCAATTCGATTTTTAAGCTAGGTTCCTACGTCACAGTGACAGCAAGAATTACCCGGTTTTGTACTTTACTAATGTATTTTAAAAATTTAAAAATTTATTATATGTCCCTTAGGACCTCTACGGGTCCCTTCCCGGGGATTTGTTTAACATTTTATATTTTATTTACTAGAATTATTTTTATATTTTTGCTCTCCATGACCCTTAAGCCCCGAAGCTTAAGTTCTATTTTCCTACCTTTACGTTGGTATAATTAATAATTATATGACATATTTTTTCTTTTATTTATATATATTTAATTAAATATTTCAATTATAAAATTTTTTAACAATATTCCGTTTGTCAATTATTAATAAGCAAGAATGTGTATTTTTTAATTAAGTTGTACTATATTCTTAATTTTTTTAAAACTGATTTAGTCAATATTTTCTTATTGGATAATATAAGCTTTTAATATATAATTTTCATCTTTTTAATTGCTTGATTAAAAAGAAAACGGTTCTAAAAATAGCTCAGGCAGTCTCCCCCTCCACTGCTCATTGTTGAGACTACTGATCAACTTGACCTTGGACTCTCCAGGAGCCGAGAATCGTGCTCCTCCTTTTCCTCCTCTACTTTTATTTTCGCTTCTATCGAAAATAAATGGAAATTTTTTTCCCATAAGGATTAATACGTTTATAATAAATATGGACGGAGTCAGAATGGCCTCAGATGCCGAAAAAACTTATATTGACATAAATAGCAAATAAATATAATTTATTCAGATTAGATGTTTTTATTAATATATTTAATCAAAAATTTCAAAAAGTTAAATAATAAAAATCTATGAATATAAATTTTAAAAAAAGACCTAAATGATATCGATATTTCAATATAGGAAAAAAATTGTTATTTATAATAATTATGCGATCTTAGGATATTTACCTTAAAGTCGTAAAATGAAAAAATGAGGCACTCGGGAGTCGAACCCACGTTCTCCCGTGGGTGTTTTTACATATAAACTCAGCACCTATTACGAGTTTAAGATTTCCAGTTGACATATATATAACGATAACCAAAGAAGAAATTTGTTTAAATTCACATCTTTAATCGTCACTTTGCCAGTCTGTTACAATTTGTAGGCTACCCGGCACTTAAATGAGGATTTTCAAAGGAATGGGAACAATTTTCCCTAAAATCTAGAAAATATCAATTTCGCGATCTTAGGATACATACCTTAAACTCGTCAATTTACGAGTTGATATTTTCTAAATTTTAAGGAAAAGAGTTTCCATTCCATTTATAATAATACTCTGCATTGGTTATAATTATTTTTGGGGGAATGAATTGAAAAACAAAGTTGGTGGGGCATCTCTTTGCTGAAATCAAAAATAAAATGATTAACAATGAAAAAAAAATATTAATAAAATATTATTGGATATAAAAAATAGAAAATTAGTTTTATGTCCCCCCTCCGTGTCCGAGAGGTTAAAGATATTGCCATTGACAATATTGATTAGCTTAAAAACCAAGAGAGTGGGTTCGGATCCCAATGATAATTCATTTAAATCAATTAGATATCAATTGAAATAATTAAATATACCTGTATAATCGTAATTAAAATAATTATGTGTATATTTTCAAGTTTGGCCCCAGATGCCGAAAAGACTAAAAAAAAAAAGATTTTATAAAAGAAACCATCTGCTTTTATATCAATTTGTGTCAAAAAACACAATCTAACGCATTTAATGTCATTTCTCAAAGGATCTATGAACAGCTCCTAATAATAAAATATTTATATTGACAGTTATTTGATATTATTTTAATCTATTTTTAAAAAATTCCTACTGGTGTTCTTAGCGTTTCAAAACGGAGATCTAAAATATAATTCCAAAAATGTATTTAATAAACAATTCAAGTTAGTAACATACTCCTTTTTAATCAACCATTTCCTTTGCGGCTTTTGTCATTGGATTCAGTTTGAGGCGTCTTTCTCTCTCAAATTATTCACTGATTTTCTTTCGAAAATTTCCATTTTCCAGCAGGCCTCCAAAAATGGCAGCAGTAAAAAAATTTTTCATTTTTATAATTAATTCAAAATTAAATATTAATAAAAATAAATCTTTATATTCTTATAATAAATAATATACATACTTTTCAGAATTTCACTTTATTTTATTTTCTCAGCTATAAGGCAATGTATTGTAATATTAAACCCTCTGAAACCCTCTTTTTTTACCCCTTACAGTAAAATGCAATCTATATATATATATTGAGAAGAGGGACCCTCGTGAAATAACTCATAAATGTTTTTTTTTTATATGTATATTTTATACTATAATTAATATTTAATCTAAAATTTTTAGATGTGCCTTAATCCATGTTCCATTTATTTATTTATTTAATATTATTCTTTTAAAAGATTCTGGTTTTAGGAACTTTCTACTTAAAACTTAACACCCTAAAGTCCTTAATTTATTTGCCATCTGAGAATGAAATAACAGCTTGAATTAGAGAATTATCTTTTCTTATGCTTTAAATATCAGAGTAAGAAATGAAGAAAATTTCCTCACCTATTGTCTCAGAGAACTATTTTTGGCATCAAATAGCATTAAGACAATGCAAGAGATTAATAAAAATTCATTCAATGGATGTTTATCTGATCTTTACTGTCTTTATTCTTTATCCTTTTTATTTCCAAAGGTTCTTTCAAATGCAAATTTCAACAAAATTCTTTTCTCAGACAAACTATTAGCACCACGTGATTTTAAGTTTTAATTGCTTTTGCTCATCCTCCATTTTTTTACATCTAAATATTCTTTCCATTTCATTTGTATTTCCTCTTGAAGTGCCTACCTATTTTAATTAAGACTATTAAAGTTCTAGAGATGAAGGGATTTTTCTATTATAGGGGCATCCAATAAGAGCGTTTTCGACTCATTGCTCCAGATAACGCAAACGCACTTGTTAAATTTCTAAGGAGTTATCATAATAGAAGAACAATGAATCAAAAACCCCTTAAATAAACTGGACCCTTACCAACGATAAAAAGCCACGCAGAGAGAGTGTACTCAAGGGTTATTTCTGTTCTTGTCTTGCCATAGAGGTATGTTTAAAAATTTAAACAACTTTCAAATCTTCAGCAACATTGTACTGAGTTTTTGCTAAAGCGGAGTCTTAGTAGGGGAATTTGTTCTCCGTCAGACGGTCTAAATTACACTTAAAATGGATAATTATTTTATTTTTTAACATTGAACTTTTTTCATTTCTGGTCATAAAAACGTTGTTATTTTAATAAATAAATAAACTGTATGATATAAAATTTTATTTTAATATAAAAAAAAATATTTTTTATTTTAAATATCTCTGGTTTCGTGACGCTCATTGCCACCCCCACTTTGTTTCTTTTTACTAATTGAGCAAACGTCACGAAGTCTCTTTTTGAAAGTTCGAAGAAATATCGGCATGATTTCCAGGCAAATTAGTTTAGTGGAGGAAGGGGGAGGGGCTCTAAGTGCTTTCTAAGCTTCTCCTAGAATGCAACTTTAATCAGACAGACGGCAATCAACAGGTTTTAATTTGTTCTTAAATTCACTTTTACGTGATATTAACTAGTTAACTAGAGAGGGTGTGCCTTTGGTCTTAAAAGAAATACAAAACTTTAAGCTTACGAAATATTTGTGCTATTTTATAAATATTAATAATGGAAAATTTACAAATGCATTCTTAAAATTACAACTAGTTTTAAAAGAATTTTAAAACTATTCCCATTTTCCCTCTGATATATTAGTAATTTCTGGTTTCTGTTCTTTATCTGTATCTTTCTCAGGGATCGTAACGATTAAAATACATATAGGGGAGCACATAATAACATAATTATCCAATCAAGGCGAACTATAGAATCAATAGCCCTATAATCTATAGTTATCTTGATTGATTGGATAATTAGGCTTTATATATATCTGCCCTTATATAATTATATATCATGAGTGTCAGAGTAAAACACTTGCACATTTCCCTAAACCGTCTGACCGATCTTTTTTGTTGCACTTGGACGAAAAAATGAGCGGAGCATCTATTTTTATTTTTGGCTGTTGGCTAAAGCCATTCACCCCCCAAATTTACATTACATTACAATTAAAAAATAAAATATAAAACCCATAAAAGAATAAGCCTAAAAAAAAAACATAATACAAATAAATATTCATGAACAACACATTTATAAAATACATAGAATTGTTCTTGTTATTTTATACTATGATTTTAGCTCCTGTAATGAATTGATTCTTTCTTAGAGATCTTCAGGTTGAGGTGATTACAGAAACTAATGAAATGCTGTAGGATCACGGAAGTTTTGAATTAATTTTTCTGAGTACTTTTGGTGATAGCATTCAAATAATGGATATGCACAGATTTTGAGTAGCTGGAGAAGTAGAGCATTGATATAAAGATGAAGGTAAGATGTTGGACAGAGGCGTATTCAAAGGGGAGGTAAAGAGGGTAATTACCCTCCTCCATGATTTATTTTAATTTTAAGTCTTATCGGCTACCTCGGCCATTTAAGATTATAAACTATATAATTATATTGCGAAACCCATATATCAGGTATTAGGTTCGGATTCAAATTAGAAAATAAGCATTAATAAAAAACAGTTAAATGTCTTGGATATCAACATATATATAAATTACATTCATTACCCTGTCCCCTACCTTCCTCATGATTTAAGGCTGGATACGCCCCTGATGTTGAATCTTGCTAAATGGACAGGAGTGCGTGTTTGGTTAATTCTGATCCGGTTTATTGAAGTGATTATTGATCTGGGTTTATTTATAAAGGGAGTAAACCAAAGAGGACCAATATTGGGTTTAATTATTGAAAGTGCTGAACCAGTTATTTGTTGATTTTTTTTTTAATTTCAATTTAATGCAATTTGAGGTCATCTTGACAAATATATACATCAATATTATTGGAAAAACATTTCGATGGTTTCCGTTCAACTCTCTTGTTCCTCAAGGCACATATCCAAGGCCCAATAGTGCTTAGCGTTGCTTAATAGCAATAATCGTCGTGGTCAAGCTGGAGAGAAGAGAAACTGCTATCTTTATTTGGATTTGATTTTGTGATCAAATTATCTACCATACTCTCAGATTACATATATGTAAAAGATGTGTTGTTTAAAAAATTATTAATCTTGTAAGCATGGCTCTGGATTTAGACACATCACACGTTTTAAAAATTAATCCATAAAAAATATTTTAGGATTTCATTAATATTAAAAAGAGACATCGTCAATACAATAATAAATATCGCCACACTGTTTTCGTGAATGTTTTATCAATATACTTTTGAATTATTTTTAATATTTTGACATCTGTCAACGGTGTTTTTAAATCTCTTCTCTCTTTCTTTTAACAAAATATTTCGTTAGTTAAAAGAATAATTCAAAAAATAAAATAAAAAAAAACGAAAAAGGAGGGAGGGAGAAAAGTTCACTCAAGTGATTATCGACTCTCAGAGTACGAGTTGGAAACAATCCGCGGTTAGGATTCAGGAATTAGCATTGATTCGACATTTGGCCAATCCCAACTTGCAAAACAAACAGTCGGCAAATATCGGCAGAGAGATTAAATAGGCCCTCAAACGTCATAATTAAGAAGTCAAATGTCGATACAGAGAAAAGGAGTTAAAATCGAAATAACTATGTAATTATTTAAACGCCCTATCTGTTTCTGAGCCATATTACTCACTAGTAAAAGCATTGTTATTCAGGACTCTCGAATCTCAAGTACTTTAATTAAACTCGATATAATGTACTATTGATACTGAAATTTCTAATATGGCCCTGAGTATTTTAAGTACTTTGGAAAGAAACCTATTAGTACTTGGTACACTATATAAAAAATATGATTATTTATTATTTAAGAGATAAATGACGTCATAAAAAAAGATGAGGAAAGATTTCGTTATTAATTGGTTAAAATTGACTTTATTTTTTTAAATGTCACCTGATAGGTCATTGACATTTGACATTGAAATTAATCCTTGTTAGCACACAGAGGCAAATGTGAGTGAACAGTCATTCAAGTAATAAAATTCTCAAAAAAATGAATTGGCAGAAAAATAAGAGAAAATAAAAAGAATTTGTTCCGTTTCTATTATTATAGGGATTCTTTGATTTGGGGTCGGCAAAATTATAGATGTGATAGCAAGAGGAAACAAGCCGTCGCTCAGCCTGTTGAGTGGGAAGAGGGGAGGAATGCAGGTTTAAAAGAAGTAGAAGCTCGGACAACTCAAGGTCATCATGCATGTATTTCCAAGTAGTCAGCCCCTGAGAATTGAACTCGTGTTATATAGATGCTTTCTTTATAATTTTAAAAATTGCTAATTCTAAAGAATATAATATATATTTTTCATTGTTAGTTATATTTATTACCTACCTCTCAGAGCCTTCTTTGAAAATTTTTAATAAATATTTCTTAGATAAAAACATAACAACGGATTCAAAGATTTGCAGCTGTAATTTTGCTGTTTTGTAAAAAAATTTTTTCTACATTTTAACCCTCCGGTTGAAGAGGCAGTGGCTAAGACGGATAAGCTGCGGATTGCAATCTAAAGTAGGAACATAGCTCGGGTTCGAGTCCGGCTTGCCGCAAAAAATTATTTCCATCTTTGCCAGAAGTCTCCTCAAGGGGTAGGAAATGGAAAGATAATCTCACCGCTCAAAAAGTGGTATCACAATGGGCCATTACTGGCCTAAGTGAGTCTCTCCAACGGGAGCGCCAACCACCTCAACCTAACCTAACCCTTCGCTTTGCCTTTCGATGCCGTTATAATAATAATAATTATTATTATTATTATTATAATTTTGAAAAAATAACAAAACCTTTTTAAATATTTCAAAGGAATTTGCAAAATAGGGCAATATTATATTAATGAGAGTCTCAGGCAGAAGAGGAAAGTTGAAGAACACTGCATTAGTTCATTTCGGATGATTAAATTTTGTAGTGCAGCATTTCTCAACCTTTATGCCCTCTGACATAACTTCACAATTGTCTCGTTTTTACGCAAGGTTGCAACTATCATTTAGCGGCCCATAGATTGAGAAACGCTGTAATATGTGAAATTTTTTTCCCAAATTTTCCTTTTTTTTTTCTTTTTGATAAGAAAAGTTATATTATTCTATTCTGAGAAGATATTCTAGTTTTATATATATATATATAACTTTTAAAAGGAGATGAAAATATCACCTTTGGTATTTACTTTGCGAATGCTCTATTTCATAAAAAAAATGATGGCATCTAAAATATTCTCTCTTGTGGGAAACATAAAAAAAAATCCAATCGCCAAGCCTGGAATCAAACAACTCCAACCTCAGAGCAGGATATTTATTCTGTTATACCTTACAAGCACGAATGACTCCTCTCTCAAAAACAAATATTTATAAGTAAGTTAGGAGCTCTATTGTGTTTGTTAAACACCCCTTGATAAGGCCCTACGAGCTTAATGCCAAGTCTAAACAAAGAAAGTATTTATTTATTTGAAAAACAAGGTGAAAACGCGGGAAGCAATGAAAATGAAATTCTAAATATTCACTTGAAAAAATATCTGGTGTGATTAAACGCACATATCAAAACTTTCTTTTTAGGTGATGAGCTGTCACACCAGAATTTTTGCGACCCATAGATAGTCGTTCACTGTACAGCGATAATACATCTAAAATATCATCTAATAAATAATTGTTTTATGAATTTTAATCAAAATCGTTAGAGAGAATTTTTAGAAAATTTAAAAAATTACTAAAAAGCCCCAAACAATTTCGAGGCGGATGAGAGTATGTAAAAATGCATAGTTCCAATTCCTTACCCCTCTCTCTTGAGGGGGGGGGGTTGAAATCTTTGGTATAGTGAAATTTTTATTCATCTGTTCATATATTATTTTTTTATTTTATTTATTTATTTTTTTCATTTTTTGATCCCAAAATTCTCTTAAAAAAAGCAGAGGCTTACTAACCTATTCTTTAGTGCAGAGGTAAGTCTCGCTTCATGTTTCACAGGTTAGCTTTCTATCTTGAGGGACAAAAACTTATTAGCCCCCATTTATATAAATAAATAAAGTCAGAGTCTAAATGGCCTCAGATGTTGAAAGACCCTCTCAATTTTTACTCATTCAAATATTTTATTCTTTCTGGGCATTCATAAAATTTTTTCTCTCTTTTTTTTACAGATGTCTTTTCTTTGGCTATTAGGCTTGTTCGACCTTTTTATTTATTTATTTTTTTTTTTTTTTGCATTTTTTGATATATATATTATTATTATATATTCCTTTTGGAATTTTTGTGATTGTTATATGGGGGCAAGTGCCTACAGATTCCCCTGATAGAGTATTATCTATTTCGCGTGATAATCAATTTCATTAAAATAGCCTGGGTTTCTTATCCGTCGATTTCCATATAATCTCCTAATAATGTTTCTCAACCTTCTTGCATTGCGACTGAGCTTCACCATTTCTCGCTTTGACACAAGGTTGCAGTTATTATTTTGCGACCCAGATTATAATTTATCACAATCCAAATTTATCAAAATATATTTTTTATTGTATTTATACTGGCAGTTCGTTAACTGAATAACGTTAATCTGAGTGCTTAATGAATTCTGTTCACAAAGGGCTGAAAAAAATCCAGAGATAAATCTACTTAAGCGGTTAAATTGCCTTTATAGTAACTAATTTGCCAGCTAAATGGTTACTCTATTAGCCAACTGCTAATAGATATTATAGCAACCAATTTATTTTGGTTTAAATAAATATATGGACTAAATGGCCTCAGATGCCGAAAAAGACTATTGGAATACATAAATGCTATGCTCGATAAATCTTTACGATTCGAAGCTAATGAAAGTCCAACATTTTTAAATCAAGATTATAACGGAAAAATGTTTGGGGGCTCTTACAAGAGGAAAATTGTGGAAATGATCCGTTTGTGCGATCCAAAATATAGGCTAAACTTAAAATTCTAAAACAATGAAATATTAAACATAAATATAGACTAACTTGAATATGTTTAGCAAAGTTTTGACTACAATCAGTCAACCTATTTTTTTTCCTTCCTTTCTGATTTTTCTCTAAACTTCTCCCAACGATTTTTGATAAATTCTATTTATCTTATATATAATTAAAGATATATAAAATATATATTTTGATTTTAGTAGGTATATATCCATGTATTAATATATATGCACGTGAGGAGTAATTTACTTTTGATTATATTTAATATTTAGTTTTTTGTCTCTCTTTTTGTTATTTTTAATATTTAAAAAAGTTTTCCTAAATTAAATTTTAAGTGTCTTTTGTTATATATATAATTTGCAAAGAAATAAGGCGTTTTTGAAATATTGAAAATTTTCTCTACAAGCGACCTTTCAATCGAGCGCGCCTCGAGAAGAGAGGATTACTTTGTGTATATGTCCAAATCTTTTTATAATGAATTTTATTATCTAATATCGATTAACGCTAGAATTATTCGAATTATCGAAAAGCTTATTTCGAATTTGAATTCAAAGTGAAATTTTACTTCTAAAGTCATTTATCATATGCCCATACATATACATTTTAACCCCTGAGCTCATCTGATCCCTTTAATCGCCACAATGCTTGATCTTCTATTTGACAACCTAGTTTATTATTTATTCTACTTGAACCGATTGTTCCAACTTTCATGTCGTTTTGGATGGAAATTTATTTTTCAATATTTTTTTTTCTATTTGATATAATATAATATTAAAAATTATATCTTTTTATCTTTGATTGTTTTTCCGAGAAGCAGAACGGTGTTGCCACTTCTCCCTGCCATTGTTGGCATTCCGGTTCGCTTGTCCCTGAGCGAAGAGGCGACGTCTCGCCTGACTTTTTTCTCTCTCTTTCTCACCCATGGGCAATTCGAATTGAAAATATCATAGAAGTTCCTAAAGGAATATATGGAAAATAAAATTAAAATATGATTTAAAACATATATAGTAGCTATGCTAAAAAATTGAAATTTTTAATTTAAACACAATATATATTTAGACAAATGAATCTTTAAAAAATTTCTAGAAAAGACACAAAATTTTTTATTTTAAATAAGACTAAAATGTATTTAATATAAAAAGGTAGATGTAAATACACACATATAGGAATATAAGATTTATCTGATATGCCAAGAAAATAGATTTTTCCCATGATTAAAGATTTTATTTTAAAGAAATATCCATAAATGCCTTCTCTTATTTTAAATAAAGATAAGAAAAATCTAATCTTATTTAAAAACACATATTATTAGTAAAAACATCGAGTGGCTTTCACACCACCCACACTCTCCTACATACCATTTTAATTTACTAATTAAATAATAGCATAATTGAAATCCAATTAAATCAAGTATAGTACACGTTTGTGGGTGTTAGAGAGAAAAATAAAATCTTTAATTAAATTAATTAATTAGTATCCATGGCCAGCAAATAAATAACGTTTTCAGTTTCCCAGTTTGGTCATTCATAAGCCAAAAATCTTAATATAGTTATGATTCATGATTTCGATGCAAAATTTAATGAGGATTAAGAATCTGTAATTAGCATTTCAAATAGTTTTCGAGCTCCCCTCACCCCGTGACCGAGAAGTTAGAAATAGTGACAAAATCAATATTGATAAGGCCAAGACATATGGGTTCGGATCTCAAGCAGTCCGAAAATTTATTTAAATCAATTGAATGGCAATAGGAGTAAATAAATATGCTTAGATAATCTGTGTCGTAATAAACATATGCATAAATCGTTTAAAAATTACTTAAAAAATAAAAAATAGTTTTTGAGCTAATTGAGATTAAATAATGAAAAACAACAGCTCTTTATATAATATCATATTAATATGATTGAGTTAACTCAAGAAACAGCAAAAAAAAAAAATTTTTTTTACTCATTAGTAAAGCTTTTTCTAATATTTCCACTTCCATTTTATCTGGTATCAATTAAAGAAAAGCCGACAAAAAATTTAAAAAATTATAGAAATTTAAATTTTCTTTTATCGCTTGCTAGCAAAGTACCCTTTAAAAAATGCTTACCCACAGGTGTTAATTAATTTATAAGTCCTATACAAAGCGATGTGGCTTAATGAAATTTAAATATTTCTTATTGAATGTTGAATCCAGAGATATGTCATTTACCAGGGATCATACAAATTTCTAGGAGAATCTTGGAAAAATTTATAAAGCTATGAGACTTTTTAAGGTTTTTATAAAAAAAAATCAAGTGTGAAAAGAACACATCACACAACTTTCTCTTGATTAGGCAAGAGAATGTAATGTGATGTGCTTTCACATCAAATTTTGGCGTCGGTATATTTTTTGTCTGTATTTTATTTAAATAAAAGTAAATAAAATATGAAAAATTCAAAATAAAAATTATTTAAGAGTTGCAGATTTTTTTTGAAAAGAAATTGGCGCACTGAGAGCGAGTCGAGGTGCGGGTGTATAGATCGTCTGGCCTTCCATCTCTCGATTGAAATCTTGAAATTGTTTTGCGTCTATCTCTCTTATTTGCGGACGAATTCTTGTGAAAAAACAGACCACCCTCTTTGATTGACTCATAAATGTATACAAAATTTTTGGTTGAGATTCGCCTATTTTAAGGTCACCTTTATTTGTGACACTGATAATTGCAAAATTTGAATTCTGCGCTGCAATTTTTAATAACTATTTCTTCTTTATTCGTTATTTTTTCGTTAAATAAACATATTTAGTATTTGATATTGATTGCATTTAATAGAAAATTAAATATTCTAACTAGAACATACAACTTGGTCATAAAATGTATATAATTTAAAAAAAAAGGCAATTTTTAACGTTTGTTTAACAGATGAATTTATTCATTTCATTTCATTAAATAATTAAAAAACTATGAAAGATATAAAAATAGTGAATAGTGTCAGCATAAAATTCCAGGTCAGATAGATATAATATATGTCATATAAGTTTATTGGTTAATGATAATTAAATGTTTTTCGTTTTTTATTTAAATACTCAAAAAATAATTACGATATAAAAAGGGAGATTATAGATTCTTAATCCCTATAAAATTCTGCATCGAATACGTTTGTAATACGTATATCTACTAAGTTGTTTAATTTAGAATCTAATATTTTTATCAAAAACCGTTTGAAATATCAAAATTTTGTTTACGGATTCTTAATCTCCGTAAAATTCTGCATTTAAATGATATATCATATGTCCTTATAGCCTTTTGTGAAATATTTCTTCATAGGGATAATATATATTTTTTTAATCTCAATAATCCTTTCCCCCTCCCCACTTTGCTATTTTTATCTCTTTTGCCTCTTTCCAACAAAAGATCTCTCTCTCCCAAGGTCTCTGAATCTCTATTCTCTTCTCTCTCTCTCTCTATTTTTTTTTAAATCACAATCATTTTGCTTAAAATTTCAATTAAATACCAACAACAAGCAAATTCGTTTCAAATCGAGTTTTGATTTCGCCAAGAAATTATTATAAAAATTAATATCATTTTACAGGAATAAATAAAATGGCAACTGTGTAAATATTTGACATCATCGCATCATTCATTCTATTTAAGCAGACACAAAAAAAAAAAAAAAAAAAAAAAACAGGAATTATCTAATAATCTTTTCTATAAAATTTTTTTTATTTATCGAAATTGTTTATAATACATTATATAATATATTAAATATTAAAACCTAACCCAAAGGTGGATCTATTGCTAACTCAATCCTAATTAGAATAAAGATTCATGGTTCGATTCTCAAGACTTATATGATTTTTTTTTTTTTATTTTATTAACTATATTTTCAGAAACATAATAAAAAAATATCATTTTTAAGTCATTTTCGGCATCTGGGGCAATTTAGACTCCGTTCATAAAAAATGTCATAAAAATAGATTAAAATTTTATATTATTTTAAAATGAATTGATATCCAATTGATTTAAATAAATTTTCATGGGACTGCCTGGGATCTGAACCTACACCCCTTGACTTTTAAGATTATCAATATTGACAATGTCAGTATCTTTAACCACTCGGCTTCGGGGGGGGGGATTGAAAACTTAATTTTGATAAATATACAATTTGTCATCATAATTAAAATTGTTCTCTCAAATAATTTTTTCTTATAAGTAAAACACAGTTTGAGATAGAAAGATATATTTTTTTTTAATATCATAAAAATGCTGCACAATTTTTTTGTTTTAGTTTTTGTTTTCGGGCAAGATAATTTTGATGAAAAATAGAATGAAGTTCCATATTTTGCTGCTAGGAGGCGTTACACGAGGTGCGCAAGTTCTCTAATAACGCGGAGGAATATCTCAATTTTATCTTATAATAGTTTTAGAAAATGGCCGCCGGTCACCTCAACTCATTTTTCATGTGCTCGTTTTAATTCTGTTCAAACTATTTTATAATGTGTTTTGTGTTAATATCTATTAATATAATTGGTGTTAGTTATTTGTGAATATCAAAAAGATTATCCTTCTCGTTTCAATCCGCCAGGAGATTAAAACAAATCAGCCGTTTAAAAGGTAATAATAGGCTTCCTTTTAACAAGGAAAAAGATGGAGAAAAAAGTTTTTATCCACCATCTTTTAATTTACTATATTTCATGATGAATGACTTCTTCTTCTCCATATTTTTTTCCTATTTCCTATCACCTAAAATTAAACCATAAGCTGTGATTTTATTTTCTCTTATTGCATTAGGCTTGCAGGCCTGTTTTTTTTTTCTCTCAGTTGCATTCATAATAGGCCCGCCCTGATATGGCAAAGAAATAAGACCTGTTTCATAGATATATGAAATACTTGCTCTGGAGCCGAGTCTTTCAAAGGGATAAAAGTTTGCTCAGCGTCCTGAGCACTAATTAATTTAATTACAATACATAGAAACATGAATAAAAATTTTATTTATAGAAGGGATCTGGACAGGTTTATTTTATATTTCTTCTTGGAAGTTTACTTGTTGAAGATGTTTTTGAAAATTCAGAGAATAAATTTTTATTTATTTTTTATTTTATTTTCAGGATTTATTTGACAAGTGAAAATCATTTTCAATATATATATTTAGAATATATAAACTAGTTAGGAATGTCTGTCACTTATTCGGTTCTGTAAAAAATGTACTTTTCTCTTTCTGAATTGGCCTTTTCATATGTTTTCTCACTATATTTTTATCACTCCCACCAGGACCATAGGCAGAATTTTTTTTAGGGGGCGGGGAGATATAAAGAAAAAAATTTATATCAATATGGATAAAGATAATTAAATATGGCTCTATTAATTTTGAATGTGTTTATTTGATAAAATATTAAAACATATTTATTATCGAAAAATAAAAAAATGAATCTCTATTTGAAAAGGATCATTATAGTAATAAATCATTCATAGCTCAAGTTTAAAATAAATTATTAAGAATATAAAATATATTTGTTGATAAGCGTTTAAAATTTTATTTAACACTATCTTTCTTTCGTTATTATATTTTTATTTTACATGCATTTCCTTTTTTTTTTTTTGAGATTTCGGGAGGGATGAACCTCCATAACCCCACCCTCTGACTACTTATTATATTATTTATTCTTATTATTATTAAGTCTTCTTCGGCATCTAAGGCTTTCTGGTCCTCATTTATATTAATTTAAATCATTTGGTATCCAATATAATTTAAATAAATTTTTATCGCTTTGATCGGAAGCGAACCTTTGACCTTTGACCCACCAAGAGACAGGTCATTTATATTATTATTAAAAATTAGAAAAAAAGAATTTTAACCCTATAATGGAACTAATAAAAACATACTTTCTCGCTATATATTTCATATATCGATAAGAGAAAAAAGAAAATATTTTAAGTTATTTACAACCTGAAATATACTAATTAAATACCTAGTTATTTTCTTCTTAATTTAATTTAATTTTAATTTAGCAACTTTTGAACTCTTAGGGTGGAGTGAGACAAATTTGTGTACATATAGAGAATGCAAAGAAAAAGACGTGCAACTTAAATTCATTTTATTTCATAAAATATTGATATAAATATATTAAAGTAAGGCAATAAATATATCAAAAAAGTCTGTCATCCGATTTCGAAATCAACTTTATTGCTTTATTTATTTAAATCTTTATCTTTGGTTTGATTTGCATTGAGTCCTATCCGCTTAAAGGGGACCAAACCAAATTTCAATCAAAGGTCAAAAGGGAAAAAAATAAAGTGATAAGTTGATTATGAAAACCAAATCATTTTTATAAAATTAAATAAATAAAAAGCTATATTCAAAAGCAAACGTTAGAATACCAGTCGTCATTTCCTTAGGACAAATAATAATAGTTAATTATTTATTTAAAATAAATGATATCCGATTATTTTAAATAATTTTTTCCGCACTCGACGATTGCGAACCACTGATAATGAAACAAGAGCCCTGCCTCTACTACAAGTTACTTACTGGGTTTTTAAATTTATTATAATGAGAAAATTTTAATACAAGTAGAATCAACGACCTAAAAAAACATTTATTTTATAAGTTATAAAATTTATGATAAATGATTTCATTTATGACTTTCCACGAATTTTAATAATAAAAGGACATTTTCTCTTATATATACAAATTAAATTATTATTTATTTCTTCTTTAGTCTGGACAATTTTACGATAATCCACTCAAAGTTAAAAGAAGAGAGGGGTGGTAGGGGAATTAATTATCAAACTATCTTTGCAGACGAGGTAGGGTGAATTCTTCTCTAGAAAAAGACCGACAATTAAAGAAAAACTTTTTCTCATTTCGTATTTAAAGTCACCAACCCTCCAAGTGGCGTATTACCTATTGCACAAACATAGGCAATTATTAATAGAGTGCCTCTCAAACCTTAACCTTAAAATATAAAGCCAGTAAGAGCCTCCCATGATAAAGAGAAAGAACAAAGAACACTTGAATGTGATTAAATTGATGTATTATGACATTTTGAATTCTTGAAATATATTTAAGTGAATTCAATAATACACTTGATTGATTGGTGAAACCATGCATGAGGAGGAAGAGGCCGGCACGCCGCACAGTCTGATGCAGAAAAAGAATGACATAGGGATCAGAGCCTTAACTCGATTAATGCCATGCATGTATTCACTGGATGTGAGTCTTTTTGACCACCTTAACTCAAAAAATTATCTTTAAATATATTGAAATTTTACATTCATATAATATTCTTAATATCCGAGATATTTCCTCATTTGATTAGACATCGATTCATTGGGGATGCCGTTATGGAGGTGAATATTTTTTTTAAATTGTCCATTCAGTTCTTCGTTAGTTTTTATTTTTTATGTTTAATATTCTTAAAAATATTATTTAGACTGTGAATAAATATAACATTTAGCTCAGTTGACATTAAATAAGATATATTTATTTTTCAGCTCACTATTTTGTTTCATATGTAATATTATTAAAGTGATATATTTCATGGAAATAACATTAATAAATTTCATTTATGATACATGAAATGTCGAAACAGATAATATCTTCGAAGTTATTTGAATATTTTATAACGAAGAATCAACTGTATTTATATTAATTAAATTGCAAACAGGACAATTCACACGTAAAATTTGGAAATTGAATTTCTTATGACATTCATTAATTTTTTATCGTCTTTAATTTGAAAATTTTTTTTATACAAGGCATTTTTCTACTCTGTTGTTTCTTATTGAAATGCATTCAAAAGTGAACATATTGTTTTGATAAGCCAAACAAATTTAATTATACACTCTTAGATGAGAAAACTCACTTTGTTACATTAATAGTTCTAAACAAAAGGACTTTATATTTACCTGAATATAGAGCTTTTATTAATTAAATGGCATTTAACACCTTAGAGCGTAGCTTCTTAGCAATCCGTGTTCGAATCCATTCTCACCCTCTCTTATGTTTTAATTAAATATGGCTAACATCGTTTAAGGGGTCGGTGGGATTCTGGTTTGGGGGAATTTTTCGGATGATTAGTTTTAATATATTGCATTTATTTATTTGTTTTTTATGTTTTATTTTTTATTTTTAAAATTTTTTTTGTCTTTCATAATTGGAGGCTTTACGGTTGAATTATTCTCGGAATGGCCAAAAGACGAACTGCGATAAGGAATGGTGATAGGCGTGGAAGGAGCTAGCGCGGTACTTGTGAGATTTGTGGGGTTTTTTGCTAACACTCTTGTAGGATTCCAAAATTTACTCGAATTATTAATATATTAAATGAGACGATGCCTAACCTCTATCCGTCAATATTTATTTAAAGTAATTAGTAACCAATTACTTAAAATAAATGTTATTGTTGAGAATCGGAAACGAATCATTGATCTCAAATGTCTCTCTACTTTCATTTATTCATTTACATCTCTATAGATTCAAACTACGAACACCGATGTCTAATTATTAATTGCATCACATATCTTGTTTATTAAAATTTGAGAAAAACTTATCAAGAAAATGTTATAATTTTACTTCGCTCCTTTTCCATTCCCATCTGAAGCAGAAGTATTGGTATCGTGAAGATTTTCGACTTTCGATTCTCTAAATTTTGGCTCATACTGGGTTCTAATTAATGTCTGTCAAACTTTTTGCTTCAGCGATAAATTCCACAACGATGATACTTGTTATTTAAGTCCATTCTGATCCCTTACGATTTTGATTAAATCTAACATAATTGTAAGTACTTATATGGATCTTCGTATTTTGCTGCCTCCAGCCCTCAATCAACCAATTTCAATCAAACTTTATATCTAGTTTGAGTTTTCTGCTGATTAATTTTTCGGTTCATTCGGACTTATTAGTTTCTATCAATATGTTTTTTTGTATTTTCTACTCTCTGCATGAACGAATTTTTATAAAATTCTTAATTTTAAAAAATACTAAGGAGACATTTATTATGTTTTCGAATCGGTCAATCACCTTTCTATGCTTACCAAATCACATTATTGCAATTAAACAGCATCTTGATCTGTAAATTTTTTAAAATCTTTAATTTATAATGATTATTTTCGCGATCTTAGGATATTTACTTAAACTTGTAATTTGAAAAAACGAGGCACACGGGGGATTCGAACCCACATCTCCCATGGCTTAAGCCTTTTAGGGTTTTAACCTATCAACTAAACACCTGTTAAGTTTTTTGATTGGATTAGAGAGAAGAAGAATAGGGAAGAAATTTGATTAAATTCACATCTCTTAATCATTAAAATTTTTATGTATTTTTGTATTTTCCCTAAGATCGCGAAATTGAAATTTTCTAAATTTTAGGGAACATTGTTCCCATTCAATTGATGATAATGATGTTTAAAAATTTTTATGATTTGATAATTTTACTCTCCAACAATTATGTAAATAAATAAATTAATAAATTTAAGAAGATATCTTTCTCTAACCTACATTAAATTAAATTCGGTGATTTATGACCAATTTGAAGTTTAAATTGATTTGCCCGTTTTAGAGCCGTTTGATTGCGAAAAGGCAGCCAAATAGCAATTTCGAAAAATAATTCATTCGATTTATATATGACATGGAAATATAGCATGGAAATACCCAACGAGAAACCCTCCCCCTCTCTCAGAGAGGTTTTATTTATTTAGATTTACTTTCAGCAACCGACCATTTTGACATTTTATAACTCGTTGAATTTTAAGTCAACTATCTTTATTTACATTTAAATAGCTATATAAAATTCACAAAAATGCCTTCCATCTACATATAAGTAATAAAATATATCCTTTAATAAAATTATAATGATGCTACCAATCATTCCACTATTATTTACAAAAATCTTCGTAAAAATAAAAAAAAAAATTTAAATGCACTAAGCATTAGTGGGTTTTTCCTTCTCTTTTTGAATAAATTAAATGAATTATATGTTATTCCCTTTTATTGTGCAGATTTAACAATAAAATTTGCATTCATATCGTGTTTATTCCCTAATCTGATGAGAAAGAATAAATAGTAAATAGCAAGTGAATAAATAACAAGACCAACCATGGTATTTTGGAGGTGAACTTAAAAATAAATCTTCCTAAATTTTTTAAAGATGAATTAAAGCTCATTCACTGAATGACCTTCTGTCGGTGGCCTTGAAAATTAATAGAAAGTTTTATTAGTTTGAATTGCAAATAGCTAAGAATAAAGTAATAAATGATAAAATTCCAACGTTTTAATTGCCCTCTCAAGCTTGGGAGAATATACCTTTAAATTTTTTGGTGCTCGCTCCTACTTCTCTTTTTTTCTTGAGTACTAGAGAAACTTATAAAATCTGACATTTGAAATTTTAGTTAATGAGCAGATCGTCTTAAGTACTCATTTGACGGGCATTTATATAAGCCTATTTAATTAACTTATAGTCCCTTGGTGCAGAGTTAGAGGTCTGGCTTCACGTACCAAAGGCCACCGGTTTCTGTCCTGAGCGACAAAATTTTATTTATATTATATTAGTTACCAATTGGTATAAATAAATAAGGACGGAGTCTAAATGGCCTCAGATGCCGAAAAAGACTTAAAAAGAAAACTTATAGCCCCAATCTTGCCAACTTTTCCTACAATTTAACCAACTGCAAGTCTTCATTACATTTTCTTAAAATAGTATAGGTTTCTTTTTTCTTCATCTCATATTTATTCTCATTTTTCTTTTGATTTTATTATTTTTATTTTTAAAGAAGTTTCGTTATTAAAAAAAAAAAAAAAATTAGAAAAAATAGCTTTTTTTTACTGTGCTACCCAAACAACGAGTTAGTTTTATATCTAGCCTTCTCTAAATGGTTTAAAACTGTTTGATGGTAAATTTTGAATTCCTCAACGATGTGATGACAGCTTATGTTTCGATCTGGCTCCACTTTTTGCATGATTTCATCGACTTTTTTAGTAATAGGTTGGCCAAAACAAGGCACATCTTTGATATCAAAATTTCCAAAACAAAATCGAGCGAACCATTCACGGGCGGTTCTTTCTGATAACGGCATCATCACCATAAACTAGACAAATTTTTTGCGGCCTCTGTTGCATTCTTTTCTTTTTTGAAATAAAATTTCACAATATATCGAATTTCTTCCTTATTTTCACTCATTTTGAAAACCGAATAACTTTTGACTGAACAAATTTCAACCTTTTTTTTCTGGAATGATCTTTGAAATGTCATCTATCAAATGATATAACATAATATAAACCGAAGCGATTTATATTATAAGAAATATACTACTTTAAAGCCATCTATTGGCAAAATCGGCGGAAACTTCTCTATATAAAAAAATTTCAAAGCTCAATTTCAGCAGGAAATAATTTAAATCCACGTGATTCATACAATATTTGAATTTGAATTTTAAATAAAGATACCTCTATGCTGTGCGTCTGATTCTTCGTTAAACGTCAACAATAAACATAAAAACAAATCTTAGACTATTTTTATCTCTTTACAGGATACTTTTGAAAAATATAAAACTACCCCTAGAAGACAAATATCACTAGTAGCATTTTAAAAATTTGAAGAAACCTAGCTTCTAAAATTGTTCACTTGGAAGCGTAGTAATCGTAGCGAAAATATTTGCCAAGCCTAGCTATGCATATTTTTAATTATTTTTGTATAATTATTCCAAAATTTTTTTTGATGATTTCTTATTTTTCAAAACATCTTCAATTTAATAAATAATTGAAAGATAAATATATAAAATATAAAAAAATTTCAAAGCTTGAGCTGAACGGCAAATTATATAAATTTCCATGGCGAACAAATCGACCGTTGGACGGACACAAGAAAACTTCGTTATTAGTACATATTCATAGACATAACACTATACATGACCTGCATACTCGGTAAGGAATAGAAGTTAAGAGCGTTCTACTCATATTGTATGATATGGTTAGTTTTATTACTTCGTCGCCTATTTTATATATATATATAGTAAATGTATCCTCGATTATAAATTATTCAAAAACTTTAGTAAATGAGTGCTATCTTTATTCAGGTTCATTCTTACTATTAATATAATACTTTGAATTTTTCTTCACATTTTGTACCCTACACAATTTCTTTTTTGCCTGTCATTTAGCTTGAGGTAGCAAAAGAAACTCTGATATTAAGAGCGCCATGGACTTCAAAACGTAAAATTTTTTTTTTTGGGCTAGAAAAATAATAATCAATTGACGAGATATCCACTAATAATTATAGCTCTGGGTTAATTATGACTGAACATTTAATTGCCCTTGAGTATTTTTTTTGGGAATTTTTAATTTACTTTCTCTTTCTTTTATAATTCGTTACAAATAGAAGAGAGAAAGCATTTGAAATATTTTTTTTTCTGTTTTTGAAAGTGCACACTACCTTTCAATTGATTTATCGTTTTTTTCCCTCCCATTGATAACCCCCATGAAAGGGGTAGATTTGTCGCTGGCCACTACAATCGGGTTTCAATAGTTTCCCAGAGAGCGAATCGACTCATTTTTCTCGATCAGCCAGCCGGCTACAGAGGCTGTTTGTCTGCATGTCCTGACATGGAGGTCGCCGGCCTGTGCGGCCTTACGACGACCTGAGGGTGCTAGGGCAAGTATCGATCTCTGGTACCCCAGTCCCCGGCCGGCCACCTTGCGGATTAATCGTACGACCACCTGAGGATAAACCCACACCTATCACTTACTCTTTACTTATGACGTCCATTTACTAGAGGACTCGTCTATGAAAAGAAAAATATTAAAAAAAGACTTTAAAATCTTTTTAAAGACATTTCTATGAGCAATTCCTTCCCTAAATGAATATTTGCTTTATTTTGTATTGTTTTAGTGTTAATTTTACTGAGATCGAGGCGCCCCTTTCATATAGTAGAGGCTTCAAATGCACTACTTCATAATCACTAGTCTAATTACTTTTGTGTATGACTGAATAAAGTATTTAATTTACTCCCAACTGACGTGCAATATACTCACATAATGGTAACATTTTTTATTTCCTAGATGTGGAAAGTCAATTTTAATAGAAGATTCCTTCTCAGTTTTATAAGCAAAAGTACAAATATTTATTATAAAAATATGTTCTCCCTGCGGATAACCCTTTAAAAAATCGACTTTAATATAGTGAAACGGCTTGTATACATGACCCCTAATTTTCAAATTTTTTATTTGTGATTCTCAGAAAATTTTTTCATATACTTTCTTAGGTATTTTTAAAGAGAATTTTATATACTATATAATACACAAATACCGTAAGTAATTATTTATTATTAATAAATATGGAATATTAAATGTACATTTGTTACATACATAATGACATCGGACAAAAACTACAGAAGGAAAGTATCTTGAATTAAAATATCACAATTGAGGAAGGACTCTCTCTATACTACCCCTGCTAATTCTTTAAATGATATAGGTATATTCCCCCCATATAGAGCACAATACTTTTCAAACATCCAAAGACATAACTAGGATTGCCAGGGGGCCTTATCTCTCGTATTCGCGCATACACATTTTTCATAAGCAGACTGGCAAAATTAATTATAGGATTAATTATAGGAAAATGGGATTGTGCCTCCTCTCCATATCCCGATTTTCGTTACTCCATACTAAGCCATGTTTGATGCTATTAATTTATTTAATGAAAAAATATTAACCATGTCAAAATTATATCCATATCATAGTGACAGCAGCAAAAAGCTAATTATCTTAGAATCTAAGACATTGCTTTGGATTAATTATCTCAAAAAATAAATATAACAGGATGAATTTATGAAAAAGAGATATTCCAAATTCTTTCAATAAATTCATGACTAAACATATTTTTTTATTTGTTTATTTTTGTTAATTAATTCATTAATTTCGCTAAACAATTTCTTCCCATATTCCAATTGATATTTATTTTCCAATTTTGGCGACGTCAACGGAATTCATTTCCCAACTTGCACATGTAATCGTTTTATCAAATGTCAGACCAAGTTCTTTAATAAAGCAATATAACTCGTTTTAAGAATTACGTTCTCTTCTCACTCTCCCCTCCCTCCGCTTGAGAGAGAAACTGTCGTCTCGTTCCTTTTTAATTTATGATTCCATCTTAAAACGTGCAAATGAAATTTGCCCCCTCCGGATTGATTTTTCCATATTTCATTTTAATTACACTTTTCTTCTGTGTATTTTTGTTAATATCAACAAAAAGTGAGTCATTAATTTTTTAATCCTTTTGAATGTTATCCGATCTTTTCTTAAATTTCGTTTTGAGAATTTTTTTTTATTGAGGCAGATTATTTTTTTGAAATAATTGTATTATCACACATTCTTATCATTTTATTATAATTAAATGGGACAAATTCATATTAAATTTCCCTAAGTTTATAATCCAATTTATAATTAATTTAAGAGTTCATGACGGCCGATGTTGGGTGGGTGTCGAAAAATTTTATTTATGACATTCCTTCTCTTCGGATAAAAACAGAATACGATAATTAATTTTTACTTTCTCTTACCTAAATAATATATGCAAAATATCGCAATTTTGAGATTTTATTGAATTTTATTGTTTTGATGTCCCCTTCTAAAAGATTCAGGGCTTTGTGTGTTGATGAAAAAGATAAAAACAAAACGATAAGATAGGATCAGCAAGGTATTGAGTAAAAAGGCTCCAATCAGTGGTACTATTTTACTGAGGCATTTTTGTTTGTATTTTTCTCAAAAAGCGCTCTAGCGATTTTGATTAAATTTATTATATTTAATACAAATTATATAAGCCCTAAGTTCTTTTAAAAATTGGCTATTTATAAATCTTACAAGCAGGACCACGGGTGTGTACATACCTCAGATGAAATTTTTCCGATGGCGCAAAAATTGTGATTATATATTATTTTTTATACTATGTTACACTATCTTTAGTAGTGGTTACCAACCTTTTTCGTTTAATTCCCCCTTTTCTAGCAAGAAGGTTGCAGTAATAAAAAATAATAAATAGTGGAAATGAATAAAGTTTTTTTTAACTACTTTTAGTGCCAAGTTCTAATTGTAGATAAAAATAATTAAATAAAAAAGTTAGTAGGTTAGAACCTTAAAGAAGAAAGAAAAAAAAAAACAATTCAAAATATAAATATATAAATGAATTAAAAAGCATTACCCTCTTAAAAAAAAAAAAAACAAAAAAAAAAAACGGCAAAAAAAAGTTCTCGATTCCTTCCCTGAAACACTAAAATTTTCCCTTGGGGGAATTCCTCCCTGCTTGGATTCCTCTGATTTTTAGAATATAATCACTTTGATTTTGTTTTTGTAAATTCAGGACTAAGAAAGTCACCATTCTTCCATCACATTTTTTTCGGGAGGAGATTTAAACTTGACCCGGCCGTAAAAAAAAACCTATTTACAGTGCTGCTTGCAGGTCTTATATACCCTAGTCTAAAAAAACTGACAAATAGAGATCAAATTTGATTGGAGACAGTAGCGTAGCCAAGATTCTTGTTTGGAGGGCAAATGAGTGGTGGCAGAGTCAAATAAATTTTTTTTATTTTATGGCCTTTCCAGTTTTATTTAATTTCTATTTCTCTTTTATTTATATTTCAAACCAGTGTATCTCCGATAGTTAACCTGGTGCCTTGGTGCAGAGGTACATGTCTCATGTGCCAAAGGTTAGTCAAAAAAAAATAGTTAACTTAACCTCACTTTTAGAAATAAATGTCAAACTTTACAGCCTCTGCTTGCAACGTCATAATGACGCGACACTCACTACCCAATCAGAAGCAAACATGGATTATAATATTGATAGATTTCTTTTTTTATAATTTTTTCATGTTTTTATTGAAATTTTTCAATGTTTTTCTTTGGGTTTGCGACCGTCTCCATCCTCCCTACTACTGTTTAGGAGTATT
>JAAAKE020015784.1:0-10612 GCA_010014785.2 Anisolabis maritima
CAATTGGTTCGTGTTAAGAATAAATACTCCATCTATTAACTTTCTCTGTTTTGTCTAAATGGAAATGTTCTCTATAAATATAAGATTGTTTTGTTCGGTGATTTTCAACCGTTGCTATTCGCACTACTTCACCAAAAAATGACGAAATCATTTATAAAATTTTAAAAAAAATTACGAAATAAAGAAATTTAGAAAAATTAACAAAAATAAGAACGCTGAGCGGATCTTGAGCCAAGAATTTCTATCAGAAATTTAAAAAATGTAATTATTTCTATATTTCTTAAACTTTTTTTTTTAAAGTCTTGTTCGCCATCTGAGACCACTTCGACTCCATACTTATTTATTTATATTAATTGGTAGCCAATATAATATAAATAAATTTTTTTTCACCCTGGATAGAAAGCGAAATTTCCTAGCCTTAATAATATTTTATATCAAATTTCTCTATTATTAAATATAAATAAACTTTATTTTCAATGTTTCGAACTCTAGTCCCGCTCTTCATCAGGACATTCAAATGAAAATTACAGATGTTATGTAAGATAAGATTTTACTAGAAATTTTGCAAACAAACACACGTATCAAGTACTTAAAAATTCCAGACATTATTAATATCTTTAACGTTGTCAAGAAAATGACTATATCTGTAATTTTCGTTTGAGATTTGACCGTCCTAAAGAAGAGCGGGAACAATGACAGCAAAACAAAGTTTGTTTATTTCTCCTTGGCTGACTTCTCTTTGTCTCAATTCAAAATCTTAGCGAAATAACTCTATATAAACTTTATTTATTTTGCATTTGTTATTAAATTACACCGTTACAAGAAGGTAGAATTGCAAAGATGGGGGAAGAATTCAGCACAAATTTCTTCCTCGCTGTTTGCGCAATGAAGAGTCTTGGAATACATAGCTCTACTTTTCGGTGAACAAGAAAATGTAATAAAAGTCTTCAGAAAAAGATCACAGATGTTTAAAAAATTTTATACCATCGATTCTTCACGGTACATTCAATTTTTTTTCTCGCCCAGGAAAACATTTCTGATGGCCCGAAATTCGGGATGAGAATAAAATATTTATAATTAGGTTGTACATACTATCATGTATCGTGTTATAGGAAAGTCCCGTGTTTAATAGCCGTATAAATTGTAATCATCCTTGATAATAACTTTTCAGGGTTTTCTACTTTTCTATCTAATTATAACTTTTAATAATTTAAATAATAAATATATAGATTAATATTTATTCAAATGGAAAAAAGTTGACCTTAAGCAAAACATTTTCTATTTTATAAAATGCATTTGTTGAAGTCTTACAATGCGGAAGAAATCCCAAGCATCTTGCAACCTGAAGGACATTCGACAAAAGGTCAGGAAAAACCCAGAGGGGGTAAATGCGTAGTTGGAAATATAAACAAGTGAGCAAAGGGGTGAATAAATTATATTTACACATCGTCAATCAATCAATTTCTCTTCTCGTCTCCCTTGCATTGTCCAAATATTTAATTTTTTTAAATAATTTGGGAAGGGCAACCCAAATTTTATCTATTGTGTATTATATATAAAATACATGTAATATTAAAAAAATTATAGAGTAATTACACCATTCCGGAACGAATTATGCTGGAAAACCATCATACAGGGTTCCTAAGATGTAAATTTAAAGCCTATGAAAATTTCCAATAAAGACGGAAGATCTATCTTGGAAAATTTTCAATTATATTAATAGCTTATTATGTATTAACATAATCAATGGAAGGGGCACTCCTTTAATAGATCTGAATCTAATCTCCATTTCGTCAGTATTTAGAAATATTTTTTACCCATTTATAGAAATCAGTCACTAATATGTTTATGTCCTTGCAACAAAATTAGCCAATTGTTAAATGACTAGGCTTTTTATAAATTTAATAAATTTCACCGAAAATGGAATTGAAATCGTCAGATTTATTTTTTTTCTTCCAAGGCAAGTTACTTTTCGCTTCTTTAAAAGAACACACAAGCGCCTATTTAAAATTTAAATTATTTTTATTATAAATAGTTTTATAAAGAGTTAATAACTAAAAATAAATATTTTTTGCTAAACAAAATTATATCAATATTTTGTTTTTACTTTAATATTAGTTTTTTTTTTTGTTGAAGATTTTTAATATAAAATAATACTCGTAAAAATGAGAAATTGATGGAAAAATGAAGCCATAATATATACAGGCAAAATTTCAAATCATTCAGAAAAATTTGCAATTGCCGATCAATAATCTCTAAGTGGAACGCTTACGACTATAGTTTATCTCTGTTCATTTAAAGCCAATGCGCATATCCCCATGATCATGTAAGTTCTGAATAATACATTTGTGAAGCCACGCATGCAAGCGACACAAGCGCCTTATCCTCAGTACTTGCCAAAGTGAATGCATGAAACGTTATATTATTGTATATATAAATAACATTTTCAGTATTATTAATTACGAAAATAAACTATGATTATTGCCAAAATGCCCTTTATAAGGAATTGTATATGAAATTTTTACCCTTTTGAGCACTTAAAGACAAAAAGGAGATAACCCTTGAGTGTTTTTCGAAGTGACTTTCTACCGTTGATGAGTTTATTTAGAATTCAGTGCTCCAGATTTTTAATAGTATTATTATTTATTTAATTTCTGTCCTGGACTAAATTAAAAAGAAAAAAGGAGTGGCATGAAAGGAGAAAAGAAAATGCCAGACTTATTTGGCGACTCGTAGTCGCCATTCACGTCCTCCCCCTAGTTAAATTTAAAAAAAGTAAATTTAGAGAATACGGCCTTGTTGAAGAACCTGATACAACGCCATTTCATAATGTCATCTTTCTAATCCTTTAAATTCATCAATTGATTATATATTTAACCATTTTTAGTTATTAGATCTTGAGAAGAAAGAGAATGGTGGCGATTAATTATTTCTGTTTCATGTGCGTTGAGTGGGTGGAAACGAGAAAAAAAAGAAGTAAGAAGACTTTTATAGTGGACGATGATGAAAAGAAAATCTAAATATATCGTTCAATTTCTCTACAGATGATGATGATGCTACTGCTGCCGATGACGAGGATGACGAGATGCTGGGCTTCAGGCGACGAGCCAAACAGCCAAATGTTATTAAATAATGGCTTGATGGCAAAATATCAACAAGAAGAGGGGGAAGGACACCTCACGAATATTTTATATTTACAAACTATTATTATGGTGTTCACAAGGGAAAAATAAAAAATTTTTCGCATTCAAAATAGATTCATTTCTGTTTTTACACAATATAAGTTTCCAAAAAATAAATAAATAAATAAATAAAAGGATATTGAATCTTTGGAAAAGTTGAAGATTGCTCCTAGTTCTACCCAAAATATCAAAAATAAAAAATATGTTAGAATCTTAGCATTATATTATTATTAATTGATTAGTAGCCATTTGCTGTTGACGTCTGGTGTCGGAAGTAGAGGGCAGATTGCAACAAAAACGAAAGCCAAAAGCTGAACAGAAACGTTTCAGAAAATTTATTCGTCTATCCTCAGTCACTTACAGGCTATTTGTAATCAAGCCCAAAGTTGTCATATGATATTCTGCATAATATAAACATGTGCGTGTATACTATTTTCCTTTATATTATAGTCAGTGTCGTGACATCAAATTTTATCATTATAATGATCATTATTAATCATTATTAAAATGAACTCACCGCACGACACTGACTATAATATAAAGGAAAATATATATGTTCAAATACATTGTTGAATATTATGCAGAATAACTTACGGCAGCCTATGAGTGACTGAAGATTGACAAATAAATTTTGTCCGTTCGGCTTTTGGCAACCCAGGGCTTCTTTTTCCTTCACCATATTATTGCTTTGTCCCCTCTGCAAATCGCCTTCTATTACGTCAGGTCTCTTATTTTTGTTATTGGTAGAAAATGAATTTCTTTTAATGTTTTATTTACAGTGTTCAATGACCCCAGAAATTGAATAAAATATTATTTATGGAACAGAGGATCCAAGAAGTAGAGAGAATATTAATATTAACGATTAAAATTATTTTTATTTTTATACTCTTTGAAGATAGCCAGAACGTGAATCTAAAATTGTATTCGATAATAAAAGCCACTTCTTCTTTATTATCATTTTAATTATAAACAACTTTGAACGATTTGTAAATTTTTTTTTAGTCTCTTCAGCATCTGAGGCCATTTAGAGTTTTAAACGAGACATGTATATACGTATTTATATTTCGATACGTATTATCCAGCCATATTTACTTATATCAATTGCTATCCAATTGATCTAAATACATTTTCTCGGACTGCCTGGGATCCGAACCTACACCTCTTGGCTTTTAAGGTTATTAATACTGACAATGACAAATTTGTAAAATTTGAAACTTAATATTTATAATTACCATATAACTTAAAAGATAAAATACAAGTTAATTCATAAATAATAAAAATAGCTCCCACTACTTTCTTTTAAAAAAAAAAATTTGTAGAGCAATTCCTTATTCATTTAATATAAAATTTTTCAAGAATATCCCATCTTGTTACCTCCCCCTTTAAGGGGCCTATATGTCGAAAGACGAAATATTAAGTTATAACTATAAATATAGCCCTGAACCTTAGCTCAAAGGAAGAGGTCTTGCTTCTTGTTCCAAATCCAAAGGACAATGGCTCACTTCCCAACCCAAGCGACAAAATTTATTTAAATTATATTGACTACCAGTTGGTTTAAATAAATATGGACTAGAGTCTAAATGGCCTCAGATGCCGTAAAAACAAAAAAAAAGAAACTATAAACATCAGTAATTGTTTATAAGTGTTTCTATCCAAGCGTTACTTTATCTTCGAGGCAAAACTAATTTTTTCTGAAGGAATGCTATTTTAAGGAGATAAATCTGGCTGGGGTGGTGGATTTTGATGAAGAGAGAGAGAGAGAGAGAGATGCAAACAAAAACACACAGTGACTCAGGGTGCCCTGGGCAGGTGGGCATCGTTTTGTCTATCTATTCTTGGCTTACACCAGGCATTTGATTATGAAAGCGCCTCTCCGATTCAGTCACCTCTGGAGAGAGAGGGAGATGAGACAAGTAATGGCTGGAGCAAAAGGAATCCAAAGCCTCCTATTCATATTCTTCGGGGGAGAAAAAAAATCTTAAATTTATTTAACTTAATATGACTGTTTATATTCTGTGCTGGGCAGCAACTAGTTACAATTCAAGTTCCTCGAGCCCTTTGTTCTTTTGTAACTTGGAATTGTAACTATCAAAATAAGGAGTAATTAGTTCTTTTTTTTAAGTAACTATTGTGACAATTTACTTACTGCTAAAGAATTATATAATTAATGTTATAAATGATTCGTACGTATAATGGTTCACAGATTATACCTTATAAATAGTATTAAAAAAAGAAACATGGAGTTCTCCAAAATGAAAGGAACTAGGAATTAAATAGTAAAAATTGAAGAACTGCCCAGCCCTGTTTATATTGTATTCTACCCTGGAAGATAGACTTCCCAAATGATATGAACATTCTGAAATTATATTAAGTAATATAATTATTAATTATTTATCAACGTAGCAATAGTATTTATGTTTATGGTTTATGCTCTAATTTATTATTCCAAAACAAGTTAATAATTTTATGGACATTGAGTCAAATACTATGATGGACTTGGGGAGCATGAAAAGAAAGATTCTTGCTATAAATCTATGATATTTCTGGGGAAAAAAGTTACCAAAGTTATTAAAGTTACAATTTTTTTCTTTATCTCGTATTATGGGTTGTTGGCATTAGTTATTAAAGAGACAGAAAAAAAATAGATGAAAAGAGAAGAAGACTTAGAAGGGACAACTCAGTGGTCGTTCTAGATAAAATATAAAGGAAAATGAGTATATAGTATAAATGGAAAAAGATAATATTAAGCTTAAAATATAATTTTTTTCGAAATAATACATTTCTCCTCTTTTGATGGATTATTATTAATCTGGGAGTTAGGCAACCCATTTAACCCCCTTCATTATTTGTTTTTATTACTACTGCTTGTTAAAAGTCAACTTTTGGAGATTTTAAGAATACAAAAAATTTGTATCTATGGGTGTATAACAACAAAAACAAAACAAAATAATTATCAGAATTTGAAGAATAGCCAAGGCAAGGAATATAAATTACACAAATCAGCTCGATTTCTAATATTTTTTCTATGATTAAAAAAAGAATTCGTCGAATGTCGATTTTAACATAAAATATATTTTGTTTAGACTATCCATTTTGGAATCTGGGTCCATTTCATCAGAGTTGGGAAGAAATTTAGGTCATCTCGTTACCCCTTTGAATTTTGCATTTCCATATTCTAAATGTTTTAAAAATAGATCTTAAAAAGAAAAGATAATAGTTTAATTTAAGCAAATATTAACATAAGATTCAACTCAAAATAAATATTTGTAGCTCGAGGAGCGTCAAATATAATAAATCAATTTTATTTATATTATATATTAAACAATAAATGTTTTTTCTTTATAAGAAATTAATGACTGCAAATTTTTCTAATGTGCCGTCCACCAATATAATGTTAACTTTTCCAAAAAGGTATTAATAATTAAGCTCTTATATTTCAAATAGGTTTTTTTTTGCCTTTCGGCTTGGAAGGCCATATAGAGACATATGATATATTATTATATAAGTGTACGATAACTGTTATCCGTCCATATTTATTCGAATTAACTTTTAGCCAATATAATTGATTTATTCGCTTAGGGCGAGGAAAGATATTGAAAAGGCAAGACCTTTCCCTCTGAGCTAAGGGTCAGGGGCTCAAACAGGTTTCAAAAAAAATTTCAACAGTAAGTTTCCAAAATACATTTTTGGAATTTATTTAAAACTTATTTTAAATGTTTATGTTTAAAATGTAAGCTATGTTTTCGTTTTTCCTCGATCCAGAACCAAAAAAATAATTTAAATTATTTTTCGACTCTTTAACTTTTAGCGGACCTTGTTATAAATTTTATTTTGTTTAAGCAAATTGAGATAAGATGATGAAGAAAGTCAATTAATAGTGAATAAAAAATTGTCTCTAAGTTTTTTTAGTTGCAGAAGTTGGAGAGTCGGCCTCAAACTATGAAACTAAATGGATTTTATAATTGGAAAAAAGCCAGAGATCGTTTTTTTTTCTTCAGAGAATGAGCCAATTGCTTCAAACATCAATGATGAAAATTAACTTCAATTTAATGGAGGCGTTCGAGCATTTCTGATTCTAGGAAGTGTTAAAATCACTGAAGAAATAAAATTTTCTTAAATTTTATTTTAATGGAGGCATATTTAGCAGGAAAACTAGGAAATTATCATATTTCTAAATTAATTAGAATGAGCCTATTCTTACTTCCCTGTCCCAAGAGTCTAGTAATCGCAATTTTTTCAAATTCAAGTTTCACCGGATATCCAAGAAGTGAAGAACTAGGAATCCAAAAAAAAAAGTAGTTGTCACTGTCACCTGTCTATATATGTACAAGTATTACTTGGTTTAAATCAAATAAAAACTGAAAAATTCGTCTGTATTTCTTTTACTTATACTGTATATGAAGACTCCATGAGGAGTAAGGTATCGTAGATCGGTGTTCGCATCACGGAAATGAGGAATTTTTTATTAAATAAAAATATTTAATGGAAACAAATCCTCACGTATACCCTGGATTGGAAAATTGAGCAACTCTTCTAGTGCTGTGATACCTCGCCCGAAGGAAGGGACTTCCCTCTCAATAATGCTCTCATCGCAAGGGATGCTGAGAGAGTCCCTCTACAAATTAGGACATTCTCTCATAGAATGGGTTAAGTTGGAAGAAAGAGACCGGATGAAATCAGAAATAGGAGTAGTTAGTTAGCTAAAGGTGTATCCAAGAAGAGGAAATCTAATGACTTTACAGGGTGCTCATTGATGACTAGGTCCACAGGCTGGGCTTGAGATGTGTGTTCCATGTACGAAAGCATCTTGAGTAAAATCAATGGAGAACCCTGTAGGTGGGCCTATCCGCCAATACCAAATGAAATTAAAAAAAAATAATAATGAAATTGATGTAGTCAGGAAAATTGTTAATCTGGCCCAGCCTAAAATATGGCCATCTAAGGTCAATTTTTTGTCTGTAAATGTCTGTGAACTTGACCATTTTGAGGGGCCCGACCCAACGAGCCTTCTGAATAATATATTAATAAATTATAACGAGTGATAAATCATTTTATCAAGTTTTGTTTTCTTTTTTAAAAGGTCTACAACGAAATAAACTTGAATAACTTAAAAATAGAGCTGATGCAAAAAAAGCCTCATATATATATAGAGAGAGGGATATACAGAGAGAGAGGTGGTTTAGAAACAAACGGGAGTCGGTGTCGAGGGAGGATAGGAATAGAATATTGTAATCAAGGTTGCGGGGATTTAAAGAGTTGGAAGGAAGACGCAAAACAAAACATCTTCCACTTTATACTTTCAAAATAAAGTCAATAATCCCTCGGCAAAGGTTAATTTTTTAAATATAAATATAAAATATAAATACTTTTTATATCATTTCAATAAAGGATCCTGCTGTAGCAAACGTTAGACGTTATTTGATTTTGATTTTTGAACAATATACAACTAGAATATGAAGAAATATTGTATATTGATGAAATGTAATCTTGAAAATGGCTCGAGTGATTTAGTGATTCGAATTTGAGGAACCAATATCTCTCTCACCTTCAAAAAATTCATACAAAATTAACTAAGATTTCTTATAGCGTCCAAAGAGAGGTGCATAAAAATATATTAGCGGAGCGCATTAAACTTCAAAAGATTTTAGGTTAAATAAACTGTAGTATGAAAACGAAAAATAAAATAAATTATGTTATTCCGATGCCACTTGTAGCTTAGAAGTGGAAAATTAGAAATTTTAAGTATACAGAATTTTTTGTAAAAAAATAGATGTAGAATGATATAGTGTATGAATATTGTAAAGAATTATGAAAATAATATCAATAAAGCCTGGTACACAAAAATGTTTTTCTGTATAAGGGCCATAGGAGTTATTAGTCTTAGGAGAGAGATGAAATTAGCTAGAATTTCAAACCACGGGAGAATGTGGGTTCGAATCCCCCGAGTGCTTCATTTTTTCTATTTTGTTTCCCTATTTTCTATTTTCGACCTTATGGTAAAATAGCAAAAAGTATCATTTCCTCTAGTTAATAATAATAACATTTATTTTAATTTAATTAATAATATCAAAGTATATTAATTCCATTTAGAATAGAATTGTTTGTCTATTTTTCTAAAGACCTTTGGTTACCTTACGTTTACAATTTAATATTGTATCATCATAGTAATAAGAGAATAATTCTCGATTGAAGATGCCATTTTTCAAGTTGGACTCATTTCAAAACAAAAGTAAGACAAAGCGTTAGTGCTTAGTGCCGAGGCTAAATGTGGAGGTCGAGTAGGCGGTCGACAAGAGAGAGAGAGTGAGACCAGAGAAGAAAAAGAGAGAGAAATTTGGAGCAGACGGCCAGGCACCAAGCCATTGGCTATCCTTGTTTAGTGATGCAACAGGTGTTCAAACAATTGACAATCTTTAGCTGAGGTAAACCCTTTTAATTTGCCCAATTACTTTAATGTTCTAGAGTAAATGTAATTAAAGTCTCTAAATGCCAAAAAAGCTTAACTAAATTATTTACAGTATATGTGATCAAAAATAGGGGATTACTTGAAATGAAATCAACTATACAACTTCTCAATATCGTAACAAGAAAAGGGACGGAAACCGTTTTTTAAAACCTGCGTTTGTGAAGCGCCTAATATCAAATTTTGGCAACCCGCTCTAACAGATAATATCTTGGCTAGTTTGCTCTAGCAGTCAGGCATAAGGATTTTTAATTTCAAAAGAAAAGCGTATAATTGAAAAATGATTATTTTTTCCAAATTACGAAATCTTATATATATTGTGTAAAATAATTATGTTATATTCCTTGTAATGGGACTAAACTGTCTGTTAGGAATTAAATGAAATTGAGCACCTTGGCAATATCTGAAATTTTTTTTCGACTAAGCGATAGAAAATTAAAATACAAAGATAATTTCATTTTACCAATTGAATAAATTACAAATTAATCTTCTAACTTTCCAACGTTGAATAATTTCAGGTCAGGAGTTGATTTAATTATTTCTTTAGTGGGTCACCAAAAGACAAGAAGGGTGAATTATGAGACACTTAAATTTTTGTCGCTCTAATTAAAATACAGGTACAAAGAACTTTAAAAAAAGTTCTGCTTAGGGGGGAATTTTCATATTTAATCAAATTAATGAGAACCTTATAAAAATAAATATTGTAAACTCATTAATGTCCATTAAAACCCCCACCTTTGATTTGAATTTATATATCAATATTATATTTAGTTAATTTGAGTGAAAAATTTTTTATTTTATATATTCCACAAAGAAAAATTTATTTAAGCTCTCTCTCTCCCCCCTCCACCTTTTTTTTAAGTCAGAAAAAATCCGTACAGTAGTCTATACTCTAACTCTAGTAACCAGCTAGAAAAATTTATTCATCTTTTTATATAAAATATTCAATTAAATTTCTTTAAGATGG
>JAAAKE020015795.1:0-10611 GCA_010014785.2 Anisolabis maritima
AGAGATGGCGAACAATGTTCTTATATTTTACTCTTTTTAAAAGATTCCCTATTCATTTCGTTAGTCTCTCTGATATGTAGTTTAATTTCAAAAAACATGGAGTCTATATGGAGCCGTCAACCGAAGGTGATTATAGATGCCACTGAATGGATTCTCACTTCCCGGCCGGGTCAATTTCTGCTCCTTTCCAAGCCAAATGCTCAGGTTTTATAGTATTTTTTTTAATACATATTGATGCATGCACTTAAAAAAGGGCCGGCTTGAGGAAATATAGTATGAATAATTTTGCTAGCACTTCAATAATTTTTTTGATACCTCTTTTAATATAATCTGGCTGGATTTTTTTCTGCATTAATTTTTAGAATTTTTTGCTAGCGTCCAACCATATCTCTCCTGATCAAAAACATGAATCAACACAATTGACAAAATTTCAAACCTAGCTAGACTCTGATATTGAATGCGAACGTCACTTGAGACCTCAATAAATAAAACAAATTTTTATTTTTTTGGCTGCCTTTCCGCCTAAACTTTCTGAGTTATCTACTCCGGCAATCAATATCTATTACTTATTTCAACTTTTTTCTTGAACCCCCAAAAGCCTCCTAGAGCCGGCTTTGCTTACATTAGTAAAATATTGTTAAGAAAATCAAGCTAATGTCATATCATATGTTTTAGTAAAGTAATTAATTTTCCCATTTTCATTAATTAAATTTTAATTATTATATAGCCATCTAAGTGTCAGTGGTTCGCTTCCTTACCTTGAACGATAAAATTTAAATTATATTGGTTATCAATTAATTTAAATAAATATGGACGGATAATAAATATCGTAAAAATTCCTATTATGTCGGTGCATAATTATTGCGGCTTTTTTTCTTTAAAAATTGGCGTTTTATAAAATTTTTTTTTTATAAAAATAATCTCTTTTCAGCTAGTGAAAATTCATATCTAAAATCATATCCATATTCGCCATATTCGCCATATTCGCTCTACCACTTCGAGAAAGGTTGGAATGTAGCACAGTCATTTCGCGAACTCAACGAACTTTTTGGCGAAGGAACAATCAACAAAAGCCAAGCTGAAAGATGGCTCAAGAAGTTCAATACGGGCGATCCAAACCTCGCAGATGAAGAAGAAAGAGGTCGACCATCAAATTTCGACGACTAGGCCCTTTTCGCAGCCGTAGAAGAGGACAAAAGCTTGACAACGAGAATGTTGGCCGAAGACTTCAATTCGACCATTCGACCTTCATTCGTCATCTCTAAAAGCTCGGAAAAGCATGGAAATTGGCTGGAAAAAAGAGTCACGAAAAAAAGCCGCCATAATTATGCACCTACCTAATATTTATCTTATATGCCTATATATTACCTCCAAAGCCAAAAAATTTTAGTCATATTTTTAATGTATTTAAAGAAAATTACCTGTATTGATTATAGACATTAGCTGGATTTATTCATATAATTATTATTTATTTTTTTAAATAAGCATTTTAAATAATACTATTTTTTTAGGAATTAGATCGAATACGTGAATGGCAAGATATTTCAACGGCTTTTAATCGATTTATTTTTGCTATACTTTTTCTAATCTATCTAATTTTGATTCTAATCTATTGCTTCTGGCCAAAGGAAGAATTTGACATTGATAAAGATAGGATTTTTTGAAAAATTTTTATCCCATCTATTTTCAGATCATGTTTTTATTCTTATTTTTTTATATATTTGGTGTTTTTTCTCTTTTATATTTAAACTCACAAAAGGGGGATTTAAACTCATTCCCCCCTCCCTCTTCCTCTCCTCAATCTATATTTATATATAAGCTAAATATATAATAAATAAATATATGTATTAAATTCCTAGCCTACCAAATCAAACAATTAATGTCTTTAAAATATAATAAAAAAGTATAGATTAATAATATATTTATTTGAATCCACTATTACAAAATTTTCAAGGCTGGGAAACCAACCCGAAGAGTTATATGAGACTATTTCAGGAGCCAGGGACTTTGTTAAGAAATGAGAATAATTTAATTTTAATTTTAAAGACAATGTTTTAATCACTTTCATTTAATTTATGTAAACTTTTAATTTTCTAATTAATATAAAAAATTAGGAAGCTCAAATAATTGTTTGTTTTTTTCATAACTTTTGTTTTCGTTTTATTTATTTAAAATAATTCAAGTGTAAATCTTGTTTTAAGGTATTAACCTTTTGAGAAAGAAAAAAAATTAATATGCTTACTTTTATCTTACTATCTTCGGCGTTGAACTGAAACAATCGAGCATGCTCACTACGCGAAGAATTACCATTTTCTTTACAATCTTCACACCTGAAAAATGATTCTTAATAATTATATTAATGTTACTTAAAGATTTTAAATAAAAAAAATACTAATATTTTTGAGAGAAATTTCATCTCGCTCTCCACTTGATATGTGTCATTAGGGTTGCTTTATTATTTTTTTTATCTTTTCAGCATCTGAGGCCATAAGACGATACATTATATAGTTTTGACGATAACCGTTGTTATTATTAGTCCACATTTATTTATTTATATTTTGAAATCATTTCATCACCTAGGTCGGAAGGCGAACCACTGACACTTAGATCATGAATCTAGATCTCTATCTCTGCTTGCTTTGTATATTGTTTATATTATGACTAAAGATATCCAAAGATCCTTAATAATTATAAATTTTGTCCCTGTCCCTTAGAGAAGTCGCCTCCAGGGTACGCGAGATTGTTATTATAATTTATACGAGATGTTATTATAATTTATACAGGAAGAGAAAAACAATATCATATCAGACTAACTTCCTTCAAAAATTTAAACATTATCAAGTCGTCTCAGGTGGGGCACTTCATGTCTTATGAAAAACAAATTTTTAACTTTGTGTGATTGAATTAAAGAGTCTGAGGATTGTCCCACTCTAAGGCCGAAATGTTGCTCTTTTTTTTCAAATAAAGGAAGTTGGCTTAATATCTGTTTTTTTCTTTTCTTTGTCTCTCTCTCTGTACTGCTTGGCTGTTTATTGATTCCAATAATTTATATTATCAAAGCACAGATACTTTGATACCATTTGGCTTCATATATTTTTGTGTAGTTGTCGGGGATGAGTAGCATTAAAACCACAAACAGAAACAAACTTACTTTAGAACCTAATCTAAGAATAGAAGTTTCTCAAAGTGACCCTAGATCCAATAAAATAAACTAAGAAATAGAATAGCATCCCTCTCATTAATATCACAAATTAGAGTGCCAAAAAAGATTGAAGACCGCTGCCTTAGAGCAGAGATAAAACCTCTTACTTGTTAATCTAAGAGTCATTGATTCTCTTCTTGTCCTGAACGATAAAATTTATTTTATATTAAATTAGTTATCAGTTAATTTTAAGTAAATGTGGTCCGAGTCTAAATGGTCAAATAAATTCAAAGTGAATCAAAATTTTTACATTCTAGAAAATAAGATGAATATGAGGATTTATGATTAAAAAAAAAGCTTGACTTTTTTTATTGTTAATTTGGTAAAAATCAATTCTCTAAATTAGATACAAAGGTTCAAAAGAGTCTACTCTTAAGGTAGTGAGCAAAAAAGAACAATAATAATAAACTATTATTATTTTTAGTAGATGAGAAGGCAGGTTTTGGATGCTCAATATTATTATATTATTTTTAAAATAATTATTGTACATTACTACTTTTTAATAATAATACTCACATTGTCATTCGATGGTCATTAATTTGAGGTTGTACTACGATGAGACAAGAAATAAGAACAAGAAAAGCCAGTAGATGTTGATAAAGATACATTATTTCTAAAAAAAAAAATCACACCTAATTTCAAAAATATTCCCCGGAAATTGCAAACAATTGAACGAAACTCAATGGATATTGTGATTGAAAAAAGATAAAAATTAAAGAGCTGGCGGCTTTAGTGCATCCGGCATTGAACTAATACAAGTGACAACTATTACAAGAGAAAGAAGACAGGAGGTGGAGAAATGGTTGTCAACTGTCAGTGGATGATGAACATGGAACAATCTGCACGTACGGACTCTCTCCGGTGACTGACACCCGTCTCTTTCAATGACACCTACTTAATATCTCAAACTCTGCCGCCTTGCGGCTAATTTCCTCACTTAATTGGGTTTTTGTCCCGAGATATACTATAACATTAATTTAATTTAAAAAAAAATTATTTTATTCTTTAGAGGGCTATGATAATAATGAATAATAGAATATAATAAAGAAATGGGCTGTGGCGTAAATAAAAGTTTGGGGTAACATCTTAAGATGATTGACCGTGTCGTAATTTTAGACTCTTATAAAGGGACTCACCTGACGAATTAAAGTATATAATATAAAACGATGTTGTATAGAATAGATGACGAAGGTTTTCTTTAGAGGGCTATGATGAGGGAATCATCCTCTAGGTTGTTCTTAAGGTACTTTTTAAGTAGACTATTGTATGGGCCTAGTAATGCCAAGGGAGAATCGTTAAAGAGGGTTTTGAAATTTTTTGGAAGATGAGACTTCATATCTTCACTTTACTTTCAGTTAATTTAACATTTTACATATTGTTTTATTTAAATTGTTTAATGATTTTTTTAATTATTTTCTTTAAATTTTTTATTTGGAAATCATCTTTGAATGATGTACCAATAGAACCTAGCTTACTCCATTTTATAACCATATTCACCTTTGGTATAACTCTGAGGATTCCCCCGATATTCTAACATTTTCCAAATTCAATAGTTATCCTTATCAAAATAAATTGAACCGAACTTCTTTCGTCGACTAAATTAATTAATAATAGAAAATTTAGGTAAAAACAATAATCTTGCACTTATTTATCTTAAATGATAATTGAATTTTAGATCCTTGTGGCTTTGTTTTGAAAATCACCACCTTTTTTAAAACAAACCCTTATTATTCAATATTCATTAACTTATATCTCCTAATTACTCTAATCTCTTAAGACGAAACGAAAAAAAAGAATATGATCCCAATTATTGGTTAAAAACATAAATTGGCTTTTGTTCAATTTATTTTGATATGGTTAGTATCTTTTGATTTGCAAATATGCAAAAGCGGCACTCTCAGTACTCTGCCAGAGAAATATTTAAGACTTTGGTCTTTTTCTTAAAATCATGTTTATATTTTCTATTTTATTTGATATTTTTTTAGAAGTATCATCTTATGGCACCTTCCCCTCTTCCGACGCTGGGGTTTATGCCTTCACTCTTCATCTCTATAAAATTGTTAATGACTAAGTGATTTCAGATACCGAGTTGAAATGCAAAAAATTCCATTTAATGAATTTTTAGGTTATCATCAATTTTTTTTGCCTCTCAACCCTTTTGTTTCTTCCTCATTTATTTCCTTAATTGTTTATTCTTTTTAATCCACTCTTTTATATTTATTATTAAAATTCATTTTTGTTTTAAAAAACCCTTCTATTTTTTTCATTTAATAACTTCCCAGCTTGTGTTAATAATAAGCTTCAATCTGTTAATATGAAATAATAATGTTAAATAATATAGGTAATATGTATTGTTATTATCAAAATCCAAGCAAGCGTTAATATTCAAACTTTCACAAGAGTAATTAATTTGGGGAAAAGGCATTTTTAATAACAAGATGTTCCTCGTTGCTTTCTTTGTCTTCCTTCAAAGTAAAAAGATCACAAAAGCGTGACACTTCTGTTTTGTCTTCTTTTTTTTTCTTAACAATGGGGATATAACAAATGGCAATTTTTGCTTTTGTTTATAATTTATATTTATTTTATCATTTAAATGAAAAAGAATTGTTCTTTTTCATCAATTTTATGATGATGTTTAACATTTGGAACAAACATTTCTCTTAAATTAATACAATTTAAAAAATCATTTAAAATTTATTTTCTTTTATTTGGATGTCATTATTTGGTGATTTGTTTTTAACACTTTTTATTAATTATTATATTAATCAAGAACAGGGGAGGAAGAGATCGTTCGCCTCCGCCTCATTGGCGAGATTCAATTTTTAACATTTATAGATTTTTCTCATAAAATTACGAATGAATAGATATCATCCCTATTGTAGTTTCCCCCCTCTTTCTTGGGATGGTTAGATAGGTGGAATTTGGCAATCCTATTTTCGTTCCCTTGATAAAATTGTGGGGGAACCGGTAGCAAACAATTTTTTCTTTTATTCCGATCCCGCAACTAGGGATTGAGATGTGAAGATGGGAACCAACAAATCGAGTTTAGATTTTTTTTTCTTATTTTAAAATTGCTTCTAATAAAGATTTTTTTTTAATAATTTGGGCAGAAGTGAACCAGTTAGAAAGCAGTAGACTTTCCAATCATAAGTTCCAGATGACTCATGTTCAAATCCAGCTTTTCAGAAAAATTCCTGGGAAAGGAAGTGGAAACCCATCCAAATAAAATTCCAAGAAAGTTTCTCTCTGAGATTACCACAATGTATCAGTTCATAAAACATATGATTATGATTGAAGTGAATAGTTGGAATTTATGATAACTTCTTTTAAATTTCATTTCATCATATTTTTGAGCAGTTCTATCACATCTGAGCTTCATTTGTATCCAACTGTCGCAAATCTCTAGTATATATACATTTTCCCTTCTAAAATTCTTGATTTAATCTATAAGAGAAATAAAATAAAAGTTTGAAAAATAATTCTTAAAATAAGTTTATTGTTCTCTTTAGAGAAAGCATTAGGAATTAGAAAAGCGGCATTTGTCTACTAGTTGTTTAAGTATTAATACAAATGAATATAACGTTGCATTCATTCATTGTGACAAAATATTCGAATTCACTTTTCTTCCATTCATTCTTATATTATAATTCAATGGCATGCCAGAAAAATTTCACTAAATATTGCATAATCAGGTTACTTAGCCAAATGCGGCTTGCAACTTCAAAGATAGTTAAAAAATGGAAAATTATTATTGAAAAAAATTGGAAAAAAGATTCTAAATCGAAATGCTCGTATAGATAAGAGTCCGACTAGTCTACTTTTAAAAAAAATTCTGGCCATAACATTTACAGGTGGGACAGAGTGGAAGCAGCCCCTCCCCCCTCTTAAAACAAAAAATTGCAAAAATCAATACAAAATTTCAGTAAAAGAATGAAAAAAATTACAAAATTTATAAGTTTAAATGAATCTTTACACTTAAAAATAATTAAAGAAAAACTATCATAACTCTAAATGTTATTTTCCCCCTTCTCCCCAAATAAGAATCCTGTTTACATAATTGATGCTGACTAATCAATCTATTTAAGATATTTTTAGAACCTTCTCAAAATTTTACTAATTGCTACAATTTTTAATAATTATTAATATGTATGACCTTTTTTTAATTAAAAATTGGCTAGTTCTAAGAGATCTCTATTTTTATCCTATTATATTAGAGTGAACTTATTTGCGCAAGGAACTAATGGCAAAGGTGGGCGCCGAAAGACCTTATCATATCAATATGTTAAAAAATTAAAAAAACTTAGTTTAGAATTTTCTAATTTTTTTTTTTTATTTAATTCTAATCATTTAACATAATTTTTTTTTTTTTAAATGAATGAATATAAATTAAAGACGCCTCTTTTGGAGCTCTTCTCTCCCCGTCTATGGGCTTCCGGTTCTAATGAAAAAGGAAATTAATTTATATATAAACTTTCAAATAAAGACTTTGGGAATCGAGAAGAAAAAACTTTATAATCAAATACGTATATGTACAACCATAGCGTCAAATGTAAATCTACAATTAAATTCTTTGGTAATTGAGATAACATAGATACTCTAAGAGGAATCCTTTTAGTACCTAAATTTAAGTAATATTAAATGATTTCTCAATACAGAAGGAAAAGTCACTGAAGAGCAATAAAATTTGCATTTGAGTTTTTATACCTGGTGAGTACAATTTACTTAAAGTAGGAATAATTAGGCCTTTTTTTTTCTTATTTTTCCAAGCTTCAGTGATGGGCCGGTTTGCTAGTCTTCTCGATCAATCTATAATTCCTTATCCTCCGTAAACCATGATATTAATAAGACAAGAGAATAAAATTTAATAATATATAACTTTGAAATAAAAACTGAATTAGGTTTCATAATACCAAATTTAAAAAAAAATTTATTTGATTTATAATTATTGAGCCCCATATTTAGATTAGATCCATTGTTTGCATTATACTCGTCATTCTGTCGCATGGCTGCCGATGAAAGCGAAATGACAACCTTAAGTCTCCCCCTCCCCCCTCTCCTTTTAAGAAGAAGATGCATCAATCTGTGACTTGGAAAAAATATAAATAAACGACTTCAGAAGTGAGACAAGTTAGAAGATCTTAATCCACCGTGAGATTACCTTTCTAGTGTAGGAAACAAAAAACCACAATCAGCATGTAAGTATAAATTTGAATCGAATAATATTTTCAAAATTGTTTCAGATCTAAAAAGGAAAATTTAATATTTAAAAATTCACTAATAAATGATGTCATGGAGGAACATGTGGCTTCTTTCTTGACTTTTATTCTTGGAAGAAGGACAGATTCAGCCAAAATAAAAGCCTTTATTTTCTTATCGATCTCGGAGACGAATCGTGACAACTTTATTATCTCATCCCCAAAAGAATCGCATATTTCCATAAAGTTAGTAAATGCGTACAAATATAGTATATATGTTATTGTAAGAGAAGAGAGTATCAAAATGATCATTTGACTAACTTTAAGCAAATATTCGATTTTTTGGATTGAGATAAAGTTGTCACGAGACGTCTCCGAGATCGATAAGAAAATAAAGGCTTTAATTTTGGTTGAATCTGCCCTTCTTCCAAGAATAACTGTTTCACACAGCCACCAAATCTCTTCTATTTCTTGAATTTTTGCTGTTTCCCTCCTCTGGTAGAGCCACCTATCATAAAGATATTAAAAACTAATAAATATTTCAAATTAAAAGGCCCCAAAACTTTAAATCTCTGATTTTTATTTCCCATTTTAATGCCATTATTCCGATTTTTCGGTAAATACATATCCACAAAATCTTATTTATGCTGTACTTATTTCAATAGGCTTTATATCCTGGGTGTGGCATAGTTAGGATATGTGCCTTCCCGAGTAACTCTTAGTTTGTCGCTCTCTCAAGAAAAAAATATTATGAATATATGGGCAGAACCGGTGCCAGGAATTTCTCATTGGAGGGGGGGGGGGGGGGTTGAAAATTTTTGTGAGAAGTATGGTGTGCGGAGAATTGCCCTCAAATCATTTTTAAAGATAACCTATTTGTAAAATTAATTTATTTTATAGATGCCAAATTATTTATAACGAAAAAATTAAAATATAAAAAAATATCGCTGCTAAAAATCCGCCAAATCTCCTCGCCTTCAGTGAAAGCCGAAGATTTATAATTTATCATTCCATATTTTGTTAAATTCGGGATTTTCATATTTTAATTCCCTTTTATTCTTTAATTTCTGAATATAGGATTTCCAAGTCAAATACAACCAATTTGGGAAAAAATTTTTATCTTGGTTCCCAAAAGTCTAAAAATGATGAAATTTTATAGAATAGAAAAGACTATGATTGACCCAAAGTGACCCGGGTCCGCTATTTTTGAGTTTTGAATATCTTGGTCCCCAAAAGTTCAAAATGGGGACATTTTGAATAAGGTTTAAAACCTTAAATTCAAAATTCTCCCAATTTTGGCCAAGATATTCAAAATTCAAAAATAGCTGACAAGGGTCACTTTGGGTCAATCATAGTCTTTTCTATTCTATAAAATTTGATTTGGAAAAGGTTGAAATTAACTTGGAAATGCTATATTTACCTAAATATTTTGTAATCTTACTTTTCGACTTATTCCTTGAAAGCAGCATAACGTAATTTTATCTTAAATTACGTCATTATGTCAATATTACGATATCAACGTAAATTACATCATTCTGCTGCTAAAGTAGATAATAAGGTGTAGTCGAATTCTAAAAATTTAAATAATATAATATATACAAATATAAATAATATTAATTTTTTTTTCTTTCCAGAATGACTCTCGTTAAGATTACAGCATTTACTCTTCTTCTAATTTCGGCGACTGAATCCATTCCAAAAAAATATGACCCAGCAATTGATAATAGGTAATATGATACTATAATAATTCTAATGGTTTATTATTTTAATTTTTTTATTCAACTTTTAGCAAAGGATTGGCTTTTCAAGATCAGTTAGCTATGGAATCTGAACCAACTGTTACAAACTTAACATCAATAATTGAGCCTCGGACCGGTGATCCTCGATTCGGAATTGCCTATACCACAGGCGATATTCAGGTATATCTAACAAATTGCATGAATTATTCATATAAATAGTAATACTTGATTGATTTAAATATGAATAATCATAGTATTTTAGTCCATTCATTCAGTTTTTGGACAATATTATTTTGAAATTAGTTATTTTTTCAGAATTTAAAGAGGGCTGAGCAAGCTTTTGTAAATTTGAACGCTCTATAACAGAGTTTCTTAAACTGTGGGTAGCGACCCCAATTGGGGTCGCCAAAAATTTTAGCAATCTTGATACTTCTTTAACTTATTAACACACTTGAGTGATTTCTAAGAAACGTTA
>JAAAKE020015806.1:0-10610 GCA_010014785.2 Anisolabis maritima
TTTGGACGGGTTAAAGAGATGGGAGAAGTGTGTAGACTTACAAGGAGACTATGTAGAAAAATAAAAATAAATTTGAATAAAAGATGTCTTGTTCCTCTTTGTTAAGTTGGAAACTTTTCAGGTTCTCGTATACTAAAAAAAAAAACGAACACATTTTTGCAAAGCATATTATATATAGCTTCTATTTGAAAAAAGTTTTAAGTATCAAGGATTGAAAAAAAAAAAAATAATTTTGTATGTTATAATAATAATAAATCATTATACTCCACACAATAATTGAACTTAATATTGATAATGTTGTAAATTTCTCTGTTGATCATTGATCTCTAAATTGTTATCGAGCATGTTCCACGTAACCTTCCTCAATTAGTGTTGGGGTCGCGGTGACAGGGCCGCCCAGGTGCAAGTGAGGAATGTGGCTGGCTGTCATCAGTTGCCAGCGCCTTGTTGACTAAGGGACAAGGGCAGGGACCTCTCGAGAGTAAATTAAACAATGCCTCAGTCTAGCTTATCTTCTTCTAGCCGTTTACTAGAATTGTAAATATTCATTTATATATATTATGCGTAACAAAATTAACTGGAGCTTCATAAGAATTTTATTTCCAAATCTTACTACTAGCCGAAATTTTTTCAGGTGACACCAGTCTTTGATCATTATTATTTTTGTTTTGATTTTTTGTAGGAAAGGTAAAGAAAGAGCGATGCAGCTAGTATTATTTCTTTTATTTAAAACCCAGAGCGACGTTTCGGTCAGTTATGCGACCATCTTCAAAGTCAGGGATTTGTCAAAAGAAAGCCCTCTGATGGGATTATTCACTCCTATTTTCTCTTCTATATGTGAACCAGCGCCCATTCAGAGCCATTCTATTTTTTTTTACTTAAAACATAATACAAACTTATTTTATTAGCTCAATTTACACTTTTCATATTTATTTGATATGAATAATAATATAAATTAAGTTTATTACTTTTATTTTTTAAGTGAAGGGGGAGGACGAGGTTACGCCCAGAGAATATTCTTACGAGTTTTTCTTTATAAAATAGAGAATAGACATAAAGTCGTTTCCGTTTATTCATATATGTTTTCATTTAATTTAATATTGTACTATAAATTATATATATAATAACAACAATCGGTTAATAAATCATAATAATAATAATAATTATTATTATTATTCAAAAATAAAATAAAATAGAAAAACATAATATGGAAATTATGCGTGCATGAAAATACTAAACGAGTGTGTGGTTTGTAACAATTTTTTTTTTTAAAGGAAAAGCCTTTAATAGAGGCATAAAAACCTTAAATCTTACAAAAAAAAAACGCTTATCCAGAATGCATTGTGCTAAAGCCCCAGGCTCGATGGCAAATTTCTGATCGAGAGGCCCTTCCCTTTCATCTCTCTTCCATCTCTATATTTTTAGACTAATTATAACTATTTTTTTTTTTTTTTTTTTAGATTTTAATATAAATAACAAATTTTGAGATTTTTTTTTTACAATGCCATATATAATTGGATTATTTATATTGTCGAAAACTCAACAATTGAACAATATTTTTGAATTTGTTTAAAAAAACTGCTTAGTTTTTGTTGATATTAATAAAAATTTGTGTTATCTTAGCTGGTGACTTTTTCACTTAAAACACCCAAAGTGTAAATTGTCACGTATGATTGTGGTCTTTTTTTAAAAATATTATTAGCTCTAAGTGTTTCTTAACAATATTTTTTTTTTTTTTTTTCAATTATACAAGAGTTCGCTTTAGGAACGTATGTATGATTTCATTTGGGGAGAAAAGGAAGCTTCAGCTCGGATTTTTTAATATATTTTTTAAACATTTCTGAGTAAAATGCTATTTCGTCTAGTTATAGTCCAAATATTTTGGGTGAGGAAGGGTGCATACCGCCCTGGTACTATTCACCCATTTCATATAATTATGATTATCAAGTACCATTTGAGAACAAAACTTAAACTATTTTTATCAATTCCGAGATATTTAAATTTACTTTTTAATAGCGCTCTCCCTTGGTGCTAGAGCTAGAGGTTTGATCTTCACGTACCAATGGTCAGTGGTTCGCATCCCATATTTTATTTAAAATATATTGGCTACCAATTAAATAAATAAGGACGGAGTCTAAATGGCCTCAGATGCCGAAAAAGAGTTAAAAAATTTTTAATAATAATAATAAATATATAAAAGGCATTAATCGCATTAGCAAATAAATAATTTTTTAGTTAATTTTTGATGAAATAAATAATCATTTGGGAATTTTTTATTTGTGACAATCCAAATATTAATAATAAACTCTTTTTTTTTCTATATTAATATGAAAATAACTAATTATATTTAATGGAGGGTAAAAATATTTTAATGATTGATGATTTTTTTAAGCAAACCCCTCTGAAAGTTTTTGCATATGATGATAAAATTGGCCTAGATAGACGACATTCCCTCTTATCGAATGATTTATTCCTTCTCTTTCTTTATAGCCTAAATTTGTCTCTGTCCGTCGGTCTCTTGTCTTCTCATTCTGTTCTATTTTATGAACTTTATTGGCCTTTGATAAAATGCAAATAAAAACAAATTGGATTGGCTAATAGAAAGGACGATAGAGAAAGAGAACGAATATAAACATGATAATGAAAATTAAATGAAACTTGGAGAGATCAGCTTTTTTTTTTATATTATTTTGACGAAATTTCAAGGATGTTTTATTGATATCATTGCAAATATGATATATTAATTTGTTATCATTAATTGCATTCTTTCTAAAATTGATTCTTAAACAAGATCTCTCATATCTTAAATCCGGAATGTCCAAACTTTTCTCTCCTCGGTCCGCACTGGCAAAGGTGAAAATAGAACGAGTGCCGCAATTTTTTGCTCACCCATATTAATTCATATGTTTTAATTATTTTTTCCCATTACCAGAAACAACAGATAAATGTCGCCTATTTTGATTGGATAATTTTCATTCTCGGAAAAAGTAATAATAATCGTCGATCTATTTTTATCAGTGGGCCGGATGAAAAAAACTCACAAACCGTAGTTTGGATCTTAAATAATACTATAAAATTTTTTCTATAATTGTAAATAAAATTCATCTTTTTTTTTTTACTAAATTTTGCATTGTTGTGATTTGTTTTTACTTTAACATTGTAACTAATCACTACTAAACTTCAGGTATTTATTTCTAAATTCTTAGCGGGTTTAAACATCTGAATTATTCATTTATTTATTTATTTTTTTATATTTTTGGACTAGAGGCCCCCATTTAGTAGTGATGGTAGGGGTATTTTTAAATTTATGGTTTAATAAAAATTTGCCAAAATTCACAATATAGCCTGCTTATGGAAATATTAATTTGCTTTTGGTTAAAAGCCATGGTTAAGTTCACGGAGCCCTGAGAACCCTGGAATTTTTAGCTTTTTAGGAATTTTCAGTGACATTAACATATTCATGAATATAAACCCTCTTATACTATTGATTCAATAAAATGTGTAGGCAAACCTTCACCTTTATTCATAATCTAAAGAGAAAGTAATTTTTAAAATATTTTCTCACGCCCTAGTACACTTAGAAACATTTTTTTTTTTAAACATTTCTTTAAATTTAAAATTTATTTTCTGCCCTTGTAAAGAAATCTTCATACATCTTGTTCAAATAAACATCCCTTTGATGACTATTTAAATATGGCAGAGGACCTTACGATTTTATATATTCATTTCTTTCTCACCTTATCCGATTATCAAAATAGATCCTTTATGTGTATAGATGAGCAATTAATTCGATTGGTTATAAAATGTAGTACTATATCTCAAAAGAGCTTAAAAAAAATTAGGATTATTTCTGCGCTGATAAACAAAAATAAATGAAAAGGAAAATTCTTCTTTCTTTTGACTCACCTGGCGAGACAGAGAGCAAACAACCCTCTCTCTTTCAAATTCCTAAACGTGAGCCTCAAACACGAACAACGTGATTTTAGTATTTGAAATCATCAAGGAAATAAGACCCCAAAATTTCTTTGGGAAATTTTTGCATAGAAGAATAATGGAAATCAGGAAATAATTAAATATTCAATCGATTATTAGAGAAAAGATAATTTTTTTCACATTAATTAAATTATAAGGTTAAAGATTAACGTGACTTCTTTCTTTTTAACGGGAAGTTTGTCCGTTGGGAGATTATCAATTGTATTATATATATAATAAAATTTCTAACAAACATATAGTTGTCAAATAAGGTACCACTTAGGCTGAATCGATGTCACAAAACTTTCCTTTAACCGCAAAAATCGACCCAACCAAAAGGGTAATTCATTTGAAGTTTGAACCTCGAGAATATTTCACAATCTATTGAATTTAGAGAAATAATACATATATACAAAATTGTTTTATTAATCATTTTGAATAACATTTTTTTTCACTTAATAACTTATGTAAATACCCTTTAGTCATTAAAAAGTACACTGTTACACTATTCCCTTCAAAAGTAATTGGACAACCTATATCTTTTGTTTTGTCTTATTGGATAATTAAAAGTTATGTGAAATTCAGTCATCAAATTTCATAATGTTTTACTTATTATTATTCTCATTATTTTCGGATTTCATATAGATCTTCTAATTATCCATTAAGACGAAACCAAAGAGAGGTGGTCCAATTACTTTTGAGAAGGATAGTATATATTATTGCGTTAATGTTAGTAGTAAATGAGATATTTTGATTTCCATTAGAGCTGGGTCGATTTGCCAAGTTTATGTTGCCTTTAGTCTTTGATTAAAAGCTTATATATAAAATATTATTTTAATCTGACAGATTATCGTCTTTATACTCTTAAGCAAATACAAAAACACACGAAATTGTTAAAACCACTTTTGTGAATTCGCTTCACTCATTTGGGTCAGAGTCTGACGCGTTCTGATTACTTGAGAAATGATGCACAATCTTTTAAGTATAAAGGATCTCATACTCATCTGGTTTTGGCTGCGGGCCACATTAAGTATTTGTTCAAAAATTATTTTAGAGGAACAAACAAGCCCTAATCAAAAATAATTAGGTGATAGGTTTAAAAAATTTTTGCCAACCCCTCTAGGAGTTAATTTTCTTGGGTTAATACTGGGTTGGGTTTCCGTTTCCATCCCTAGGAGGAGTTATTACTAATAATTGGTTAAATTATTACCATGAGGTGGATTTGAATCTAAGCTGCTTTATCTCTTCACTTAATCAGGGAATCCTGTCCCTTGGTGCATAGGTACAGGGTCAGTGGTTCGCTTCCCAACCTGAGCGACTAATATTTATATTATATTGGCTACCAATTAATATAAATAAGTCTAAATGGCCGAAATACCTGGAAAAAAGACAACCATTATCTGCTCATATTTATTTAAATTAATTGGCCAATATAATTTATAATAAATACATTTTAGAACGGGAAACAAAACCATTGATCTTTAATTTGCAAATTTTGATACCATTTTTAAAATAAAAAAAAAAATGCATATTTATTTATTTATTTTTTGCCTTGGCCAAAAAAATAGTCTCTTTGTATCGGGATGATTATCCCTTTTGCATAAATTATTTGTAAAACTGAATACGTGTAAATATAAATAATTGAAGTGAATATAATGTGAATTCAGGGGACCTCAATTCGTGGAGATCCATTGCAATAATTGCTATTTCTAGATTTTCCTATTATTATCCTCTAGGAAAATAAAAAAGAAAAATATTGATTCAAAGTAGACTATTTAGCTTTATCCCAATAATAAGAAGTATCCTTCTCAAAACTATTTCTATCTCAGAGCGGAAATTAAAACAAACAAAAGTTGAATTCCTGAAATATTAATGCGTTTAAATTTAGATTAGATTTGTTGAACATGTGAATCCTGAGCCAGGAGTCCTGGGTTCGTGTGTCGTCTGTTGGCTTCTCTCTGGCTTCCGGCCATCTCTAAAAATAAAGTAGTTCTTCGCGCCTCAGCAGCTGCGGCCTCTCTTTTCTCTTCTCTTCTCTGTTTGGGACGCCGATGACGGCGTTCAAGTCTAAGGACAGTCATGGGACAAGGTCGATCTCAGCTCATTCATGCCAAATGGGACGCCGATTACATTCCACTTGGCAATTTAAATGCTTTTTTTTAACTCTTACTTAATATTACGCGTATTATTAACAACCAACTACTTTAAGGAAATAAAAAAAAATTAATTATTAAATAAAATAAATAACAAACTTAAAAGAACAGACAGTACTTGTCAAAATTTGGGCGCAAAAGGCAAAAATAGCCGGTTAAAAGAATGTTATCCGTAAGTTAGAGCTAACTCACTGGAAAGAGCTACCGAGGGTGCGAATTCATTTATACCTATTTGAGGGTAGGCAACCCAAATAATTCATTAGTGGTGGTGACTCGTACATGGGTAATTTTCCACAAATTACCCATGTCTCGCAAAATAAGGCCTAGAGAATTTCAAAATATTTTTATTGAAAAAAAAAAAAAAAAATAGGATTTACACCAATCAACATATTTTCCTTAATAAAACAAATAAATATAAAATATAGTACATTAAATTTTAAACTATAGGTCTAGTTAGCCGCCTGTTGGCCAGTCAATTGCAAATATATATATATATTGTATCTTATTCTTGTGAAACTATATTTTTCCTATTTGTTTTCCTTCAGGTAATACGTGATCAATAGGAAAATAAATCAAAATATAACATATTGATTATACTCGATAAAAAAAAATTATGCAAATTTTTTTTAACTTTTCCTTTATATAGGTTGATTTAATACATTTATCGATTAATTTATGATAATATATCAGATAATATTTTATTATCATGAGATAAAAATTAATTTTGACATTATCAAGGTCTCAACATTGATGTTCAAAGCATCCGGTATCGATATAATAAAAAATATAGGTATATCTATAAATCTTGTCTACAAAATTTAAATTATATGTTGCCGTTAGTACACGGATTTCCGGCAAAAAATGTTTACAAACAAATTTTCTGAATGGCTGATGATTTCTCACTTGTTATTAAAATGAAACAGATGTGTCTTCATTTACGTTATATAAATATATAAAAAGACTATTTTTAATATAGAGATGTTTATTTAAATTTTTGAATTAGGGTCTAAATGGAGATTAAAATGATACTCAGATAAGATTTCATATTTATTCATGTTGCTCTTCTTTTTTCCTCTGCTTTGATATTATTTTGGGTCACCATAAAAATTATAATAATTCGGGGGGGAAAGACTGGCCGTTTTATTCAAAAATTTGAAATTTAAAATGATATTCTCGACCGAACTAAAATATTTCGCTTCGGAAAATATATGTGTATATGCCCCCCCCCCCCAAATAATTTTTTTTTTTTTTAAATAAATTGGCGAAATGATAATAAAAACTCGATTTTCTTGATCTCATTCACTCAGACTTGGGGAGCTTAACGTTTCTTTTCAATGAAGACAAGAAAGAATAGTGCAACCAGGAGGAAAATAAATAAAATTTCCTGAGACTTCTTTCACACATAAAAAAATGATGCTATTACTCAGACTATTCTTGAATTATTTTATGTAAAACACCACACCGAAATGTAATTTTAAACAATTTTTGGCCTTGAGGAAGGGTGTGCTCTAAACCTAGGCCAAAAATTTAATTATTTTATTTTTTTCCTGGCTGCACTTACTATCCTTTCTCGTCATTAATTTTCTTACTTTTCCTTAGTTTTTTCCATTTTTATTTAATTATCCGGTCCTCTTTCCAATTAGTCCGGATAATCGAGTTTTTACTATATTTATAATTGACTATTCATACAAAAGTTTCTTTAATTAATGAAACCCCTCTCAATTAATAAATATCACAAGTATTTTCGTTGCATGTGTATCTAATGAAAGGAAAAAGTGGTTTGTTTGGTGATCACCTTTAATGAATCTCATGTGAGGTCTTGTTCGAGTTTATTTAATTCAAGAACAACAAGAGCGAGAGAGAGTTTATCAAATGCAGCCACAGATGTGATTAAATTTCATTGAAATTAATACTTCGAAGGGCACCAACAGAGAAAAAGAGATATCTTATCAGCTGTGATACATGAGTCTATAAAAGAACAATTTATTTCATTTTTTAACGATGCTATTTAAAAAAAAAATTCAAAATAACGATAAAACATAAATAACTTTCTGGAAAAATATAAATATATAAATAAATATGCATTTTTTTTTTTTACAAAAAGGTAAATAATTGTCTTATCGTGTTTGATTGCGTGCGAAATTTGATCGAAGCCACACGCATTTTCCTAGAGAATTAGTCGAGTTTAAGATAATCATTTTGTTTAAGTTTGTTTAAGCCAACGGGAAGGCCGCCCCCTCCCCCTCTCTAAAATCCAAATCGCCTAAAATAATAATATAATTTTCTTTCTTAAAGTAAATGCGATTTTTTTTTTAAATTATATAAATAATTATAAAAAAAATCACAAATTTTTTTCACGTAGGATGAGTATCATAAAAAAAATAAAATAAAAATATGTTCGCGCACGTGTTCTTATGCCATTATTCTTTTAAGATGTAAACAAATCGCGTAATATTTGAATTCTTAAATTTATTAACGAAATTTTGTTTTTAACTATTTTTATTATTTAAAATTTTCATAGAACATTCAAAAAGATTAATCTTAATTATTTATTTAATAATAATAAAAATGATAAACAAAATTCAATTGCCAATAAGCTATCAAAGGTGCTTGGCTGATTAGTTGGTTGTCTATATATATATACCGTATTTGACGGCATATAGGACGCACCTATTTCCTAAAATTTTAGCTCAAAAAATCGCCCTACGTCTAATATGCGAAGTTGAGACCTTTCGTAGGTTAATCTTCTCCCTGAGGCTAACTAACCTACCTTACGATCAATACTTCAACCTACCCTAACTCCATGCATCATTATTATATTATATTATTGCTGGTACTATTATTAATATTACCAGTACTATTACTTTAAAAATGAATTATTGTAAAAATGAAAGCAATCTAAACTGTGAGGCTGTGACACATGTTTATAAATATCAGCTGATCGGAACCCTGACTCGATGCCATCTGACTGTGATCATAATAAAACACCCCAACACTCTCACCGTTATGGCAGCAGAAGGAAAAAGATTGAACTGCACAAACTACAAGTGGTAGAATATGTTAAAGAGTATGGCTTATGGGCCACCATCTACGGAAAAAATGATACGTGTCTGGAGACAGCAAGAAGATCAACTGAAGAGCACAAGGCACTCTTTTTGTTTTTGTTCTTTTGGTTTCATTTGCAATGTTTTACATTTACAATACTATTGAGATATTTTGCTTATACTTATTGGTGGTCTGTACTGCTAACTTGCTTTTATACAGCAATGTTTTCTGCTTGTGCTCCTAGATTGCTTTCGGCAATATATGTTTAAATACTCTAAAAACTTTTTTTTCTGAATCTGACCTACTGAAATAGGGGTGCCTCTCATATGCCGTCAAATTCGGTATATATATTCAATAAATAGAATGTAACAAACCTGTTTTTTTAATGTTCCTGAATTTTTTTTTAAAGAATATAAACATTTTTGAAAATTTTCAAGGAACAATACAATCAAAATTCCATCGATTTTTTTTTTCCTCAAAAATAAAAAAAAAATTTGAGACATGAAAAAATACAGCAGAAGAACAATTTATTCCCCTTTGCCTTTAAAACTTTTTTAAATATATCTATAGCATCTACAAATATACATTTACAACATTAATAATAAAATTTGTGTACGGGTTAGGAGAAAAAGAAAACCAGCCGCTTTTCTCAGGTCATTATACACCATTTTATTCAGTAAATATTTCGGCCATCCTCATCACTTGATATCGAATCGTTTCATTGTGTAGATGTCCCTCGCCTCTCCAAGAATATTTTATATACCTAACGGACGCAGGTCCACTAAAATTATCATATTGTGGCACTGAGGACGGCCAATGTAATGCTGGTCGAAATATTTGCTGAATAAAGTGGTGTATAGTACCTGAGAAAAGCGGCTGATTTTCTTTTTTTCCGAACCCTTACACAAATTGATCTGCTCACTTATAAACATTAATAATAAAAGATAAAGTAAAAAATTAATATAGCAGGATGATATATATTATCTATTTGCTAATATGTGGTTTTCCCCATATGGCAATTTACTCCTTATATATATTTGAATTTTATATACTATTTCACTTCCACTCTTGTTTTGTTCCTCATATAGATGGAAATTACAATATTGTGACCATGAGATTTTATGAATGACAATTATGCTTTGAACCTGGGTCATCAATATATTTTTTATTTTTATTTTATTTTTTTTTTTTAACTTCGTTTTCAGAAGTAAACTAAGGCGAAAATATGGATTCGTTTCTACGAAAATAAAATAAAATACTTTTTTTTGAACTAGAACAATCGTTAGCATTCATTACGATGAAAGAAAAATATTTATATTGAGCTTCGTTATCAGAGGTAATGATGGTATAGAAAATTTTTCATCATTAGTCACTTTTGGTGCAGTGGCTGCCCAGTAAAAACAAATGATGGTAGTGATGATAACTAGTACCCCAACAATA
>JAAAKE020015817.1:0-10609 GCA_010014785.2 Anisolabis maritima
GGAAGTTGGTCAAATTTATATATAATATATAGTCAAACAGCGTAACAAACCGATGCATAGGTATTATATTAATATATATATATATAAACATAAATAGAAGACCACGTTTTGTTACGAAAGAACGGATTCATTTCAAAATTACTACATAAACATTTTATTGAGTCTATCCATCCTCATCTCATTTTGAAAGCTACATTGAATTGATATTAATTCCAAATTACTTTTTATTAATATAAATAAATCCATTGGAAACAAGAACAATTGAAAATATTTCCCCCTGGGAGGAATGAATAACTATCTAATTGCATAAATTATTTCAGTTTTTCCTCTATTATGAAATTTAAATTTTAATTCATGGTTCAATTGCCATTATGTACATTAATTTGATTTTTATTTAAATTGAAATTAGCTTTAATTTTAACTAAAGGGAATATTAATAATAATTTAATAAAATATAAACAATTGGAATAGTAATTATCAAATATCCACTTTTATTTATAAATTTGCTATCAAATGAGACATGAAAATAGAGGTGGGGTGAAATTTGCTAAATTATAAATGGAGAAAAAAAGACAGTGTGTTATGAATTTTTTTTAAAGATTATTCCAAGCTGAAGAGCACTTTCATATAATAGATTTCATCGGAACTTTGCCTAAGGATTATTTTTGAATAAAAAAAGGCTGCTTTGATTTTTTTTTCGTTTTAAATAATATAGTATATTAATATAATATATAAATAGTAGAACCTTAATAGTTATATTTTTCAATTATTTATTTTTTCTCCAATTATTTCTTAACGAAGTTTAATAAATAATCGACATTTTTCTTTTCTTTTGCTTAAGAAATTGTTTCGTTCAAAGGGCTAATAAAATTAAAATAGTATTTTTGAACTTGATATTAATTAATTTCAATTTCCACAGCTTTAAAATTTGCTACAATGCACATTTCCTCCCAAAGCCCATTACTGGATCTCATTCCTATGTTAATTACTGCGAGAACCTAACCCATTATCGCGCATGGACATTTTTTTTTCGAATTTACCCGTTTTCTCTATTATCGAATAACAATAAAATTAAAATTATCCCTTTTGATGAAATATAACTTCGAATTAATTTCTTGCTTTTTCTTTACTGTTGTAGTTTCCTTTTTCTCATTGTTGAGATTGTCTGAAAGCTTTATTATTCCAAATCTTTGCTCTATGAGTATTAGAGGGAAATAAAATAATTCATTTTTAGGAGAGCAATTTCTCGATTCGTGATCGCTACTGATGAGTTACTGGGTTCGTTATCATTTAGGATGGCCTTATCGCTGTTATTTGTGAATCGTTGTTAATAAACCAAACTAAAGATACCATTCCGACTGTTAAGGCCTTGTTTGAAATAGTTGGTGGTTTTCAAACTTATAAAGCACCAGTCAATACATCATTTAAGATAAAAATATTTTGTGAGATGAGTTTGTATTTGGTTGGGCATAATTCGCACCTCTGGACTCAAACCAGGATTTTCCTCTTTCGCGGCAGACCTGCTAGCTTTAAAGATATAATTGTCCAGGAGATACTTTGACGCCTGGTCCAGGCTCTACAACTCACTGAAATACTTCCTTAGAAATAAGATAATTCGTCAAGTAAAATAATTGTCGTGGCATATGATAAGTTGGATGCCCCTGGACAAGAATATCCGTCAAGTTAAAAATATTTTATCATCACGATTAAAAAACATCCTCTTTTCGCCAGAAATAAAATTTTAAAAAACGGGATGAAGTTCTTTCTGTCGATGGAGTTGCAAACTATCAGAGAAGGAAGGAAAAAGAGAAAAAAAGAAAATTGAAGAAGAAGAACAGAAAAACGAAAACAACCGAGAATGAAGAAGAGGGAAGGTAAGAAATAATATAATATTCCTAAAGAGAGCTGAGAAACAAGTGGTTCATAAGCTGGTACTCTGTCTGCTCTATGCAACACGTAAGCACATGAATAATGTGCCAATGTAAGTAAAGAAATAAAAAACTTCTCTTGCTTCGACTCTTGTTTGATAGAGTCCCACAATTGATATTTCTTATTCTATTTTTATTGGTTTGTCATTAGATATTTCGCTAGATATTTTAAAATGCAATTATAAATAAAATTATATTGGCATATTTTATCAAAGTTTATAATAAATAAATTTAAACTTATTCATTTTATTGTTTTAATCAGGTCCTGTCCATTGCTTCTATATAAAATATAGATACATAGTGAGAAAGTATTGCGATCGGAAAAAAAATCGACGTCGAGATTTCACCGGAAATACACGTTTGAGTAGTCCCCTGAGTCTAAAAAAATGAGCCTCGCAAAATGATATGTCTGTGAAAACAAGATTTCTCAAAAACGAAGAAACGCACGAGGCTAAAATACTAGGTACCCTCGGTTGGATCTGGAAGCTTTTGAATAAAATCGACCAAAGAATACTAATTTAGTATATTACTGATGCACTTTTTTAGTTTTTCGATTTTCTCAAAATTCACTCCAACGATTTTGATTAAAATTCATATATCAAATTCTTATGATGATCTTTGATTTGTATTAACACTTATCCGCCTCAAAATTGTGTGGGGCCCACTTTTTTTCTATTCTATAATGACTCACCTCTATTAGTAACGGGGTTGCTCTGCTTTTGCTTTTCGTGAATATATCTCGAATACAATTTTGCAAAGACTTTGTGTATTAACAAGGGAGCACATTTATCTAATTTTATTTTTATTTTTCCCGATCTCCGACGGGTGGTGCTAGGTTAATTTACCATGGTTTTCAGAAATTAGTTCGTTTTTGCTTACTGGAAAATAGACATTCCAAGCGACCATCTCATTAAAGAATTTTAATTAAAAAACCCTCGAGTGGCAGTTGACCAATGCAAGTACCCCCGGAAAGGCAGGCGATCCAGGGAGAAAGATCATCTAAATAATTGATATATATTTTAATCAAAATCGTTAGAACGAATTTTAAGAAAATCAAAAAAAGACTGGTTAGAAAAGTATTCACGCCGAAAAAAAGAGACAAAAATGAATGATAATAGTTTTTATCCTCCTAGTTAATGCAACATGTGTCCTTTCTTTTTTCTTTTTTTTTTTTAACCCATTAAGTTTCAAAAAGTAAACGTATTTTATTAAAAAAACGAATTAGCGTTAAAAATGAGGGTGGAGCTAATTTATTTAATTGAATATACTAAGCATATCACTTTTTTTTATTGTATTAATTTATTCATTAAATTTAATGATTGGATTAAGTGGGGAGCTTTTTAACTTAATCATATTAATTTGTTTTTTCTATTTAAAAAAATCTGAAGAAAAACTTATAAGAAAAAAATATGATTAAGTCCCTGGCGCGCAGTAGAATATCTAATATGATTTCCACGGTTAATTTAAAAAGCCGGGATTAAATACGTTTTTTTTTTTTGGCTAACCAACTTGAGTGTAAATGAAAAATAAAGACTAAGGAGATTAATTATTATAATTAACGTAAAGATAACCGCTTCAAAGATACCCTAAACACATTATTTTCGCGCTTTTTATATCCGCAACTAATGGTTGGGGAATTGGGTCGTCATTAAAGCTTCAGCTTCAAACGAAATTATGCATGCCATCTGGTGGCGGGGGTTGGAACAGCGCAGCTCTCGGGAATTTTGTTCCACCTGCAAGTCTTTCTTTAATAATTATTTCAAAGAAACAAAGGGAAATATTCCCTTCTCTCTCTCTTTCATTCCTTACATAACAAGTTACAGCGAAAAGACAAATTCCACCTTTTTATTATTTATTAATTTCACTTTGTTTATATAATTATAGAATTAGAAACGCGGTTCATTTTCGGCAGTTCTAGGTTTTTATTTTTTAGGTTCAGGTTAACTTTTTGTGAGTGAGTGATTTTCCCAGCGTGTAAAGGGTTTCCTCACTTAACAGTTGATGATCCGCGACGGGAACCTGTTCCGCCGTTTTTATGTACTACTATAATTAGATGAAACGCGAAATATATGTTTGATTACCGCGTGGGTGATTTTGCATGAAGATCACTTCAGATGGTATTTTTTCTAATGCCAGTGTTTTCCATATAAAATTCCCGAGTAGAAATCAAGTTATAAGGTTAGAATAGTCTTTATTTGATCTAATATCTTCCAAATGAAATGATGAGTCTTAACCGTAGAAACTTGATTATCCGACCCTCAGTCACTCGGATTCTCAATTATCTGGTCACTTTTTATACGTTTCATACCATTAAAAAAATTTTTCTTTTTTATTTTTCAATTTTTCCTGATTTTTCCATTTCTCTTTTATTTTTATTTGATTATCCAGACGACATTTAATCCGGGTATTCAGGATTTACTGTAATAAGTTTTGAAATATATTTTCATCATCCATTTTGTTAAAATTAGAAATATTTTGGGAAAAGAGCCCCGAATTTTGAACTCATAAAAACAATCAATTTTATTTTTATTTTCATCTATATCTTGATTGATATCTCCAAGAAATGAGGTTCGCAATCACATCCATCCTCTGAAGATATTTAAAAAGTCCCTCCAGAAAAATGAACTGAGGAAACCAAGGATATATAGGCTCTACCCATGCGGACGAGGTCCTCTGGATCCGAATATTATTTGCCAATCTTTATTTGCATTTCTCCTTAAAGTATTTTCTGGTATCATTGAAAGTCATTGAGAAATTAATTATTTCACATTACAGATCAGGCAATTTCCTTAGTTTTGGTGTTTGAATTTTCTAGCTCGATCAGATTTGTTTTTATTTACATAGAGACTCGCAGCTTACTCCTCTTTTACTTTGCCGGGTCGACTCAGAGGCCAGAACAAAGATAAATGTATAATTAGTTAGCTAAAAAGAAATATATAGGTGGAGGAGTTCAAGATAAAATCATTCACTAGATGTTAATAGATGGCCATAAATCGGCTGGAGTGAGGTGTGTATCGTTTCCCACTTGCTAAGAGGACTTTTGGAGATACCAGTAGATAAAGTGAAATAATTCAATTCTAAGATTTTTTGAAACTTTTTTCGCGATTTAAAGCCAATTAGATCTTTAAATAATTCAATTATATTAAAGTTATTATAACTAATTTATTTAAACCAATTGGTTTGCATCCGAACCCACTAACTTTTAAGGTTATTGTTGATATGAGCGAAAAATATTTATATTATTATTTTAGGCCAATCATTTATTAACCAATTTGTATGAATATATTATTATTTGTAAGCTTATAGGTTTAAGGGAGGTTTTTCGAAACAAATGTTTAATACATTCAAAGGGACGCCGAAAGAACAAATCCACTCTCCTTCCTTCAATGTATCTTTTGAATTTTCTTTTTTTTCTTCGTCCTTATGAATAATCGCATTGTTAATTATATTAAAATGTCAATTTTTTAGATCACTACTTTTTTTTTTACTTAGATATGAATATGGCAAGCATCCTGATCTCCGGAACCTTAGCACCGCCGCACACCTCCCTTCTTATTAGTTGATGAGATATTGTATTTAAATTTTTCAGGTTTGAACTTTAAATGATTTAATTAAAATTCTTTAGAGTTTTTGCTTCGCTTTCCTTCCTGATCGATAAAATTTATTTATATTATATTGACTTCCAAATAATATGGACGAAGTCTTTATGACCTCGGTCTCCAAAAAAGAATTGAAAAAATATTTTTAATGAAAGACCACTTCACTTGTCTTAATACTGTTGCCAATTTGTTGATCAAATTGAGTAAATATTTATTGTTCATTCGATTGAAATAAAATTTGAGATTCAGTCCCTAGTTTTTAGAAGCGTTCTACAATTGCCTCTTCTCATAGCGTTTCAATAAATCAGTCACAAATTTGCAACGTAGTGCGGCGCAAGCGATTATAGTTCCGATTTTTATCATTCAATTATACTCAATTAACCTATCTTTTCTTTTTGTCTTATCTATTCTTTTAATAATCAATTATATCAAACCCTCTATTATTATTTTTAACTCTCAATATTATTCATTTTCATGGTAATACTGTATGATAATAATTAATCTTTTTATAGAGACTTCCAATTAGTAAAGTGAAATGGTTCATTAAAAATATTTTTTAAATTCTTTTTTGGTGCCCGGTTCATAAAGATTCCGTCCATATTATTTGGAAGCCAATATAATTTAAATTTTATCGTTCAGGACGGGATCCAAATGATATAAATAAATTTTCATCGTACTGCCTGGGATCCGAACCCACATCGCTTGGCTTTTAAGGTTATCAATATTGACAGTCTTTAACCTCTCGACGACGGGGGGAGGGGGTTTTTATTTAGATTATTATTATATTTATCCTTCACTTTTTTTTTCTATTCACCTTTCTTAAAATATTTAATATATAACTCCTTTATTTAAAATAGGTCTAATGTTTCAATCTATGCTCCGCTGGTCAATTATTTATTTTTTATCCAACTTTCAAAATTACAAAATAAACTTTGTTTTTTTTTTTTAATAAATATTTTGAGCCTCTATAAATAACCATTTTATGAGGCTCCCCAAAAAATAACGAGATATATAGAAATGATTCACTTTCCCCCTCCTCTTTTCATTTTGGAATCCATAAATTTACTTTTCAATTCATTAAGTGATCACCTTGTCTAAAGTTCAAAATAAATTTATTAAAAGATTGACGCATGGATTTTTTCGTTCGAATAAGTAAATATACAGATTCCCAGGAAGATAATAAAATAGACAGCTCTAGTGAGAATTGGAAACGATCCAGCTTGGATATCAATTTTCACTAAATTAGTGATAACCAAACTAGGGAAATTGGCGTGATTAGCAATTACTAGGGAGTGAAGCGAAATCAATGTCCTCTCTCCTACAAGGGACAGACAACTTGATAAATTACTTGTAGAGAATGGCCCAAAAGATAAATGAATAAATATTTATCAAATGAAATATTTAATTTTTATATAATTTGTTCATTTATTTTATATTCAAATACTAATAATAAAATTTTTCAATGTAAGGATTAGATCAGGTCTCAACTCATTGAAACCCATCAGAGCCAACTCTAAGAGAAGAGGGAATTGCTACGATGCTCCGTCCTCTGGAAGGAAAAATAGAATAAATTTTATTGAAAAAAACTCAATTTGAATTGGAACATAGATTTCTCAGATTCTCAGAGATTTCAGCAAGGAGAGGAGTTTGTTCTGCTGCCCCATCCCCGTTAAGAAAATGTTTCTCTCAGTGAAAAGAGTATGCTTTCCTTTAAATAGGACGATTTCTCTAACATAGATTATTAGATGAAAAGGGCCTAGGTCGAAATAGATATATGTATGATTAATTAGCTAATTAGAGGGAGTTGGTCATAGACATTAAAATTAACTTCACAATATTTGGCTGGTTTATGCCTAGGATAAATAGTAAATAGGTATCCTAGTAGGTTTGTCTCAATGAATTGAATTGAATATAAGAAAGATACTAAAGCAAGAGTTAATTCTACTTGTTATGTTGAATGTTAATAAATCGGAGTTCTTGTTTATTTTGTCTCTTATTTTTTGTTCATATAAATAATATAAATAAATAATAAAATCATTAAAGCAGAAACGTTTCAACCAATTTGAAAGGTTTTATTTACCTAAGGGGACATCCTTTGGCTGCTTATTATTCTTTTGTCTATAATTGAAAAATTGACACTATTTATTTTGTCTTCCATTCTTTTCTTTTAATAATTAGGTAAATTACAAAATTTAAGGAAATAATTCTCTTCTGAAATAGCATTGTATAAGATGTAAGAGAGCTCTGGCCACGTGTTGTTGTTGGATTATTTATTAGGACCCGAGCTCAAGGGGGTGCGGTCTAGGGACGCATCCCGGATCAAATTTGCTCCGACGGAGTAAATTAGATTGTGTCGACCACGAGACAGGCGCCTCCTTGCCTAGAAATGGGCAGCAAAGGAGCCGAGCTGTTCTGTTCAGCATGCATATATTCACGACCTAGTAACACTCACACATCACCTTTTAACTCAAAAACTATTTAGAAAAAGTTCATATTTTCTAATGCAAAACTCATTTCAATTTCTTTTTTCACTTGGAGGCTGTCTATGAAATTCTTTTACTCGAGTTGCTTACAAACAAGATTTTTGTAATTTCTAGTTTCTTCCCTGAATATTCCTTGAATTTATTTATAACCAACACTATTTCAGTTCTTCTCCGCGTTTCTGCCTATTGTATTTATGTAGAAGTTCTTGTTGAGTAGCTACCCAACTTTCTTACAGATTTACAAATTTATAATCTTAGAATTTGGTATCTTTTTAATTTTACGAGGGTTGCCTTTTATATTTTGGGATTTGAGATCAAAAATAATTATTTATCAACAAAAGTGGCTTTATTGTTTTTCAAATTATTCTCCAAGATCAATGCGTTTGAACTCGTTTCGAAGCACTTTTCCCACTCCGATTGAGGCACCTCCAAAACATGCATTTTGAACGCATCAACCGTTTCTTCATGTGTCAAAAAACATTGCCTTCGCAATTTATTCTTGATATGCGGGAATAAAAAGAAGTCATTGGGTGCCAAATCAGGACTATACTATACACGGCTGATCAAATCGAATCTTTCAAAAAGTCACTTGTTTGAGCCGATTTGTGAGAGCTCGCATTCTCGTGGATGATCCGTCTTCGGCGGCTGGTTTTCCTTATATCTTCGAAGACTTCTGGCAAATAAATGGTTGTGTACCATTCAGAATTGATCGTTCTAGGTTTCTCTAAAGAAACGCTTGCCAAATGTCCAGTTTTTCTGAAAAAATAGGCGACCATTTGCTTCAAAGTGGTTCGTGCACTAGCAATTTGGCTCATCTTGAAAGACTCTGTTTACTTTCGGAATCATACGCGTAGATCCACGATTCGTCACTTGTCACGATGTCATAGACCTGCTTGGAAGCACCGCGATCGTATTTTCTTTCGACCAATCGACACGAGCCTGTTTTTGAGCGATTGTCAAATTATGTAGGATCCAACGCGAACAAATCTTTTTGACGGCCAAATGTTCATGCAATATTGAATGTATGCTGGTCCCATTAATACCCAAGAATACCTCAATCTCACGATAAGTCACATGACGATCTTGCAGTATCAGTTCACGCACAGCATCAATTTTTTCCGGAACAACAACCGATTTTGGACGACCTTCATGAAACCGAACTACGGCCATGATTGAAGTTGGCAAACCATTGATAAACAGAGGTCCTTGAAGGTGCTTCATCGCCAAAAGTCGAATTAAGTTCATCGATGCACTGGTGTTGAGTTAATCCACATCTAAAGTTGTAAAAAATACTCGCTCGAAAATGTTCACGATTGAATTCCATTTTTTAGCCGAGATTAATTTTTTCAAGTTATTGTAAATTACACAAATAGCGCTCGTATATCATAGGTACGTCAAACTTTACGATAGAAGCCTCAGCAGCACTAGTTTAGCGCAATCCCGAAATATAAAACCCTCTCGTATATTATCAATTCCGCTCTTAAGCCATATTTATTTCAACGAAATGGTGTCCAATTTTTTATAGGATTGGCTATTAGAAAGCACATCAACTTTGAAGATTATCAATATTTTGCAAATGAAGCTTTCAGGTTGGCACATGACCGCGTATGAAGATAAGCAGAGAGCAGTCAAGAGTTATTCCTGTTCTTGTCTTACAAAACAATCCTGTTCAAAAGTTAAAGAATTTTCAAATCTGATTGGTTGATATACAAACATTTAATTCAGATTGACCTTAATGATTTTTCTCCTGCGCAGGAGATTTGACCCTCAATGACGGCTGCTCCCCAAAATAAGTGTAAGGGTTCTATTTCACCTAGAGTACAGTGATTTTAAGATATTATACTGAATATTGTCTTAAATTATTAATTATTTTTGGAGATTTTTTATTCATTTGTTGAATTTCAAGTACTAAGTAAAATAAAAAGAAAACGTTAGGTAGTTACTAGATAGGTTTTGCAAACGTGATTTTTAGCATTGCATTAGCGTCCTTTGTCGAGTGCCAATCATTTGAATATCCAGTAATTGCACTCGCCGCTATCATCATTTACATTATAATTTAGAACAAAAGTCATTTTAATTGAATGCGGCCAGAAAAAAATCCCTCCATCGCCCCGAAAAAATTCAAATAGACTCAAATGGACTTTTCTAATGAATATTTTGTTGACTTTAATAAACAAAGAATAATTTTATTTGATGAGATGTTCTAAAAAAATAAAAACAAGCTATGCTCTAGATTTATTTATTTGAAGAGAAAATTATTTAAAATGTTTAGGTTTATTTAATATAAATAATCATCAAGATCTCGTTTTAAGAGATAATTCATAAAAATTGTACTATTTCTGATTTCAATAATTTATTGGAAGGATTTTTTTTTTGGATATGTAAAAATAAGATCCTACGGACTATAATGACCAGTGGTCACATGCAACCAGGAAGAACAGGAATAAGAGAGAGTAAGGATTTTAAAAGGTTGGATTTGAAAGATTGGAGATTGTAAGTTTTTGGAAAGATAGTAGCAGAGAGGTCCTGGGGATAAAGGAAGAATGGAATTGACTAGTTCTACTAATCCCGAGTTGAACGACATGGGTTGTTGGGACGA
>JAAAKE020015828.1:0-10609 GCA_010014785.2 Anisolabis maritima
TACTTCCCTTACCTTTATATGTAATATATAGTGTGGAAGTATTTTGGTCCTAAAAAAACCGCTATCGAGATTTCAACGAAAATACACGTTTTGAGGTCACCTGAAACTAAAAAAATGGGTCTTCCAAAATGATTTGCTTATGTCGTGTGTATGTGAAAAAGATTTCTCAAAAGCGAAAAGAGGCTCGAGGTTTAAACTTTATCTTTAAGCAAGAATCCTCGAAGCTTCTGAATAAAAGAGTACTGGTACTTACTGGTGTACTATTTGTTTTTTTTTTTTTTTTTTTTTGAAAAAATGTAAAAAAGTTACTTAAAATTTACTTTAAAATAAATTATATATAGATGGCTTCTGAACAGTGGCGTATCAACAGGGAAGACAGATGGTCAGGTGGCCATCACTAAAACTTTCTAAATTAAAATTTTTTTTATTATTATCATCTATTTTACTACTCATTGATATCTTATTTCTCTATATTTAGAATTCTAAAATTGAGTCCCCCAGCATAATTTTTAAATTTATACTCGATTGATTCTTAAATAGAAATATTGACAAAACTAAAGTACTCTTCAGGGGGGTTTATATACTCAAACCAAAATATACACATTATATGCGATGAATTAGCCAATTGTCCAAAATTAAAAAATAAAAAACATTGGAGTGAATCCATCCAGCTAAAGAGGTTTGCATACTTCATTTGAAGTTCACTCAAGAAAAATTACTCACCTATTAAATAAATCAAGATAATAGGCCCCTGTTTATATATATATTGAATATAATTGTTCCACTCAACAATTTTTGTTTTATATGTTAGGGTCTTTCTCCAGTCTTCTATTATCTCCTATTTTTACAGGTTTTCTATTGTTATATTTTTGTAAACCAATTTATTATTTGATGTATATTAATTTAATATAATTTTTTTACGAAATGACCTAATACTCAATCATAAAAAAAATTATTTTGGGAAAATTCTTGACAAATAAAACAAAACGTTTGCTTCCCTCCGTCGTATGTGGATTAACAAGTTCTCTCAGGTTTCGCGTTTTATCACACCTGTAAAATTGCTATACCAATTTTTAAGCTTAATTACATATTAATATTTGCTGATAAAAATGTATAAAATTCCATTTATATCTATCGTTTTCTATTTTTCTCTTCAAATGTAATCAGAGTATAAATAACCCTCGCCTAATGTGACCCATTCAACCCATTCGCTCTTTACTAATTAAGCTTTTATATATTTTTTATGGTTTTAATCCGATATTCATTCTATTCTATGTAGTATCAATAATACAATGAAACTTTATTAATTTCTCTTTCCTTTGAAAATACTATTGATTAAAAAATATATTATAGGAAATCCTACCAATGTGGTAACTTATAAATATATAAATAAAATAAAAGAGACAAATGTTAAATCGGTGGGAGAAGCTTGAAAAACTTTCTTTTACGTTCTCCATTCACTGATTAATAAAAACAACTAATCTGATATAAAATCATACTAATATCCTTTTTTTTAAAAGATATTTTTTTTTTTTTGATAATGAGAAAATGTATATATGAAAAATATGACGTTTCATGAGTTTAAATGGAAAATGTTATTAAAGCAGAGCCGATTTGTTGATATGATGCAATCTAATTAGCACTCATGCATTTCTGCGCAAAGCAAAATTTATCCGACCTCTCTGGGGAAGAAATTAAATTTTTTCACATCGAACTAAATTCAATTAGAGAAATCTAGCAAAATTTTTTTTTGAATAATTTTATATAATATCGGTGCATGGATATTGATATGAATATTCTTTTAATTTGGTCCTGAGTTTATAATGAAATTATTTTATTAAAAAAATTATATATTTATATAGGTTATATGTAATATATATAGCTCAATAGCGAGCTCTTCTCCGCATAAAATTTGCTTTTAATTCAGTATATTCCATTTGGATGTTCGTGCCCATTCGCTTGATCTCGTTCATTTCCGTGCCCTGTCTCTTTCTCTCTCCTCTTGCTATTCCTTCTCTTGAGACCCATCATAAACAAGTCCTGACCTGTGAGTTTCTGCTTTTGAATCCAAACATCTCAGTTGGTATCTTCAGTTGAGAGAGAGTCGTCTCTAATATAGATCTCGCATAGTTTCATGTTAATAATGCATTTTTATAGTTAATTATTTTTCTTTCACTATGAAATGAACTGATTCTCCTATTAAATATATTAAATCTACAAAAACTTTTCAAAGAAAATATATTTTTATCCTGAAACTGTGTGACTTTCATTTTGAGTCATTCTTATCTTTTTTCACAATTTTTCTGGCGTTTTTATAAACAATCCACGCTAGAGCACTGCACCGAGAACCTCTCACCTATAAATAAGATTCCCTGAAAACTACATTTGAAATAACACTAAATAAGTTTTTTGTTCCAGATGATCTTAATCCTCGCTTCGTTTTTAATTTTCATCTTCATGGAAATCTCATCTCATGTAAACTATTTTATTATTTATTATTATTATTATTATTTCCTAGATGGAGGTTAAGAAATGCAGCTTCTACTTCTTCTTAACTAACGTTTCGGTGCCAGTTTCGGCCATCTTCAGATAGGAAAGCAAATCCCTGAGGATGGCCCTTAATGGAATCGAAGTTATAAAAAATCACTTGCACAGTTACATACAAATTCAAATTTCGGTCAATATTTTTCTCTTGTTATATACTCCCACCCCACAAAAATATTTTTGTCACATCCTCCCCCAACAAAATATTAAAATGACACCCCAAACACAAACTTATATCAATTTTCTACCAAGCTCATTTTCAAACATATAAAAGTTGAGAAAACAACAAAAAAACAATACTTGGAAAATCATTTTTACGCTTAAATTTTTCAAGTGTTAAATATAAATTTAAAAAAAATAATTTATATGAAATATTTTAAATTATTCTCTAACCATTTTTTCAACAGCTGTTGTTTATATATATATATAAAGCAATAAAATAAAACAGGCTGAAAATGTTTCAAATGTCGAACAAAAAAAAAAAAAGAATATAAATGAATTGTTTAATTAAATATTCCACTAGAGATAGAAAAAAAAAAAAAAAATTTTTTTAAATTCCAAGTTGTTAGTAGATAAATTGAAATCGTTCGACAGGTAGTTTAGCATTGTCGTTAGCTCCTAAGAAGAGCATGAATTTGCGGATCAACCGAGATAGATTTATCTCTCTATTCGAGATATATGGAGTAACATGGAGTTGAATGGCTGCCAGCAGCCGATAACTCACCTGAGGCTTTGTCCTGAGACCCTGGTCAGAGGACCGAATTTACATTTGCATGGTCTATCTCCCCTTCTGCCCATCCCCGTTCTCTTTTTTCTTCTACGGCACCTTCGAAGGCCAACATCAATCAATTATCCTAATACAGAGTGTGGATCATTTGTCAAAGACTGATTTAATCAATAAGTTTATACATGGGTAAATATTTTTTTACAGCATTTTCCTGGTTGTTTTGAAATCAAAAACTAGTTTTGTTCTTTAGCTGCGACTGACTATTTTCTTTCCTCACTTTTTATTGAAATACGTTCTACCCGTGCCATTTCAAAAACGTTATGAGCTAAATTTTTCATAAAGATGAAGTTATTTTTAATTGGCCAGTCGACAAATCTATGATTTTATTGTATATAATAGTAAGGGAAAGTATTGCCCCCCTCCGCCAATCTTTTAAAATCACTTTATGATTCATTGTCTCGTTATCTTAATGTGTCAATTAGATGTTTCTTAGTTGGTTTTCAGTTCACGCAAAGAATTCGATTTAATTAAACGCTTTTCCCAATCAAATTCCTTGAAATTTTCAACTTGTGACCTCCTGCGTCTCAGGATAAAAAAAAGATCTCTTTGGCATTTCGTTAATTTTAATAAAATAAACAGAAGGGAATAAACTCAATAGAGAGGACAAGATGTTTTTCCCTTTTAATTAGATATAATTAATCTCTTTTAGCAGAGATATTTCAATAAGCATTTTTTTTTAACTAAACTTCAATTAAAAAGTAATTTTTGATTTAATTATAAATATTTCATTAATATACTTTTTAAAACCTTTTTCGTTTAATATTCATGTAGGCTACATATTGGATTTTGGCTAAATCATTATTATATTTAATCTTTATCCATTCGGGTGGATTAAATACTCGAAGAAAGGTCAAGCGATTCATAAATGAAATTAAATGCTTTTGTATTCATTTCATGATTAAATTTCAACGCCAGTAAATTTGGTGCTTATATTCTAGTAGAGTGTTAAATTATATCAAATTAGATTATTCGGGAATGAAGTTTCTTATCTTAGAAAAGAATTGATTTCTTTTCGAGATTAAATTTCCTTGAGGGTTTAAATAAAAAGATGGCTCAAGTTCGCATCAGGAAATTATGTGGGTTTTTATTGGAATACATTACGTTAGTGGAATTCCCATACCATTCCTTATATAAGATACAATTTATAACTACAATAAACTGATGTGGCCACCACAAAACAGAAGATTGTCGTGGGGTGATTGAACGGATCTCTATGTTTGGGATAATTTTCTCAATTTAATTTTTTTATATTTTGTTGTCTACGTTTCGAACTCTGTACCCCTCTTCATCAGGTTAATAGAATAATACACGCCTTAATTTCAAAAAATTTCCATTCGAATTCCATTCCTCGAGAAAAGTATATTTAATCATTCAGATAACAATTGATATAAATAAATATGCCTGGGTAATATGTGTCCGAAAATAATAAATTAATTAATTTTTTTTCATTTGTGTCCCCCTTTTCCTAATGCTGTCCACGGAAAAATATCAAAACATTTTTGGCCTTTTTTGTTGAATATCATTTTTTCTTCTCGGTTTTCTTCTTATAATTCTATTATTTGCGACTATTCCCGGCTCAGACTTTCTCATTACTCGAACTCTTGTTTTTTACATCCTTAATTCAATGTTCTTTCTTTCGAACACTTCCAGCCCCTGGGGGATTGGAGACAATTTATCTTTTCTTATTTGATTAAATAATTAGTTTTTCATGTCTTCGCGCCTTATTAGTCCCAGAGGTTGAAAATCGTTGATAATATAAACTCTTGAATTATATGGCCTCAGATGCCGAAAAGAAAAAAAAAAATAATTAAAATCAAATAATTACATACTATCAATTAAAAAAATCACTGAACTACATTAAAAAATAAATATATAATAAGAAATGGAAGTCGGTTGTAGATTTTTGTTCAGTGCAGGTTGTTCAAAAATTGTTTCAGATTTAATTGAATTTTTTTTTACTTTTTATTAATAGTTGGGATGCCCCCTTCCTTGGTGCAGAGCTAGAGGTTCGCTTTCCGTCCTGAGCGACAAAAATTTATTTTAATTATATTGGCTATCAATATTTTAAAAAAAATCGAGGACTTTTATTATATTTATTTGCCTTGAGGAAGGGCACAACACCCTCTCGAAATCTCAGCAACTAAATAATATAATTTTTATTTTTACATCCATTGCATTCGGGCATCTTGTCTTCAATGCTTCATTTAAAGGTTGGTTCATCCTTAATTTGGCATCATCTAAAAATTCTCGAAAATCGAAATCAAAATTCCTAAGAGAGACCACTTTGCAAGACCTATTTTTTTAAGTCCCCGGTCTTGAAAACGTGTATTTCCGTTGAAATCTGGACATCGATCTTTTTTGCAATCGCAATACTTTCTCTATATATTTCATATATAGTTAAGAGAAAGTAATAAATCAAACAAATTATTCAGGAAATCGAAATTTGAATTAACTGCTTTTAAAACAATTACCAAAATTTCTCGCTTTATATGTACAAACTCTTTTTGCAAAAACTATGAATACTAATTTTCCTTTTGTTATATTCTCTAAAATCTGTAAAATAAAAAAAAGAATTTTAATTTCTAATTCATTATTGTAATTTTAATATTTAATTAAAATCCATTCACTTTTAAAGTAAATACCTGTATATTTTATTGTAACAGTTATTAATAATGCAATTGATTCTTTTAAAATAATTTATTTTTATTTCCATTTTCTTTTTAATCACTTTGAATAATTAATTTCCATTATTCTATAGAGAGTAATGGCTTTTGAATAAAACAATGAAAACAATAGAATTTTATATGCGTAAAATTCAATTTCATTGGTGGGAGGGGAGACAAGAAGAGCGTGCAGAGAACCCCTCAAATTAAGGGCTAAAGATCCGATAATTAATTTCCCCTTTGCAGTCAGCAGCTGATGTTACTAATTGCATTAAAGATTTGGGATCAGATGAAAATTTGAAAATTGTTTTGATCAATACTCCTCCCCTCCCCCTCCCCACCCCGCCTCCCCGAAGATGGTTCGGATCCCTAAAAATGGCAATTAAATTCATGATTCATAAACTGCTTAAACTAACGAATCCAATGGCCCGGAGGAGATAAAATTAATCCAACTCGGAGCATTTTGATTGCTCGCCAACTTAAAAAAAAAATAAAGAGGAGTTAAAAAGCTAATATAAAATTTTACCGTCTGATTTTTAAATTAATGCTCGTGATATTTAAAAGTGCAATATTTTTTTTATATCTCTCATTAACCTACCTTCTGATGATATTAATTTTTAGTTTGATTTAGAATTAAGTAGAAATAAATAAATATGCTAAGAGGCTATTATTGACATTGAATATAAATCCTCTATTATGAGTCGATAGCTGTTGTTATCCGCTATTGTTTTTTATTTAATTTAAGTGGTAGCCAGATATATTTTTTTCGTCCACGACGGGGAGCGAACAAATGACCCTTAGAAGGAAGCAAGAGGTTTACTCTGCACTATTCTTCATTATTTATTATGATTTGTTTTTCAATTCAAAGGTTTCGTAACTTTAGTAAAGCCCTGTCCCTTGGCGCAGAGCTTGAGGCCTGGCTTCACGTACCAAAGGTCAGTGGTTCGCTTCCCGTTCTGAGCGACAAATATTTATATTATATTGGCTACCAATTAATATAAATAAATAAGGACGTCCAAATAGCCGAAAAAGACTTAAAAAAAAAAAAACTTTAGTTTGCCATTTTTACACTAATGGTCTTTAATTTTTTATTATGACCTTGTAGTTTTTTCAATCTTCTAATAATTGACAAATAACTTCAAATTGTATTTACTTAATTACATTACAATTTTTGGTGAATAACTTTAAAAGGATGTCTTAGTTTATTAGTATATTTTTTTAGAGTAAATATTACTTTCTCTTACCCATATATGAAATATATAGAGAGAAAGTATTGAGATCGCAAAAAAATCGATGTCAAGATTTCAACGGAAATACACGGCCCCTGAGAGTAAATATAGGTTTCGCAAAATGGTGTGTACGTGTATTATATTACATTATCTTTATGCATCTCTTTTTTTTTACGTTGAAGAATTAGTTATATTGATTATTGTAGTGTATAAAACAAAGGGACCATTAAACGGGGGTCATCAGATTCTCTCTAATAGGGAATTGGTTTGATGTTCACTGAAAATAAAAAAATGCGTCTGTATACAGGATTTCTCAAAAACGTACGAGGCTGAAATTTTTTAATACATAGAAAAGATTGGCTAACTTGTTGCCATGGTAATAAAATTAAAATAAATATATATATTTTTTTATCCTTATGTGAGATTTAATTGCCAATGTAATTTTATATATATATATATATTTTTTTTTTTATAATATTGATAATTGATTAATACACACAAACGAAAAATATCTAAATACAAAAGCTAAATAAAATTGTAACCCGGCCCAAAAAACTGGCGTGACAGCACATAACACAATTTTCCTTACCTTAGGTAAGAGAATGTGTGGTGTGGGTTTAGTCACACCAGATTTTTGTATTAATAACAATTTTCAAATCAAAGTTAAATATAAGAATACTATTCTTTTAAAAAAATTTTAAATACAAATTATAAATCGCAACTCATATTTGAAAAAATATTTACTAAATAATTAATAATTAAGTGATAATAGATAGCTAAGTGTCTGTAGAAATAAAACAAGCCCCTTTTTTTCAAGTGTCACTTACATCACTTTTTTTTAGTAAAGTCACACCGGGTCATCATCAATTCGACAAGATGATTTTTTACTGGGGCTGCATTCGGATTGCATTTGAGAAAATTGGCTCTTAATCCTTTAATGATTAATTAATTATTTATTCTTATCTAATTTTGAGTAAGTCGAGTACATATCAGTTAATTTTTTAAGAATTTCTATTTCTATCTATTTTTGTTACTATCTTTGCCGAAAGGGATGTTTAGGGAGAGGAAGGGGCAAAGACCTATTTACTACTATCCAGTCGGAATATAGCGCTCTTACAGTTGTAACTCTTATTAATTAAGTGTATTTAATTTAGTTCACTTTCAACTATCAAAGCCAGATGTGCAGAACATTTTCAGACCAAAATATATAAACCACATCAATAAACTTTACGGAATATGAACTTTAGGCCTTAAAATGGGGGCGGAGCCTCGGGCTCAAACATTCTTCACCTCCCAGTGACTTTTTTTTTTAAATTTTAAATGCCATTATAAAATTTATTTTTATAAATGCCATTATAAAATTTATTTTTAAATATTCCCTATTAAAATTTTAGTGATTAAGTCCAAGATATATTCGAGGCTTAATCTCTAACGATATTTGTAAATAATAATAATACAGATTATCTATTTAGATCACTTGGTATCCAATCCGCGTTGCCAGGAATTCGAACCCCACCTACCTTGGCTTAAAGCTTATCAAAATTATTGGCACTTAATTCACTTTGCTTTACAATTTATTTATTTATTTAATTTGTATTACTAATGGAAATCTTTCAATTTGCAATATTTGAATTTTAAAGAAGTTTTCGGCATCTCAGGCCATTTAGATCACTCTCTTATTTATTTATATTAATAGCCACTATAATATAAATAAATGTTTGTGGGTGAATTAAAGATTTATTATCGACAATCTAGAGGTGAGGGAGGAAGGAGAAAACCCTCTCCTTCCACTTTATTTAAAATTGACAAGTGTTCTATTTTGATCTAAAACAACATTGATAATTCAAAAAAGCCCTGTCCCTTGGTGGAGAGCTAGAGGGCTTCACGTACCAAGGTCAGTGGTTCGTTTCTCGTCCTGAGCGACAAAAAATTTATTTAAATTATATTGGCCTCCAATTAATTTAAATAAATAAGGACGGAAATGGCCTCAGATGGCGAAAATAACTTAAAAAAAACTAGATGTTGTTAAATTTCTCTAAAAATTAAGAACCAATTGGGGGTCTGAGCAATTAATTGAAAAATCCATGAGTTGGTTATTTGAGCTGTCTAACTTCCAAGAAGTAATAACCAAAATTTATGCAATTTATTAAATACCCTAATATAAGGAAGAGCTGTACTAAATTTCGTTTTCGATAAATCATTCAACTTATAAGTAATTTTTATTATCATCTGAAGGAAAAATTTTATTGGGACCATTTTCTTTTAATTTCTTATTGAATTTTTTTATATGTGAAAATATTTATCTTAAATCTATCATTAAAATGAAGTTTTTTTTTTTTTTTTTATGGATATAATAAAATGAAAAATTCCATCTCTGATAAGATGAAAGTTGCACTTAATCTCCTCCTCCACCCTTCTCTCTCTCTCTCTCTCTCGGTTTTCGGTTTAATTTAAACCGCACTAGAGGAGGAGATATGATTGTTTGTTTGCACAAGAGAGCCGGAAGATAAAAAAAAAAAAAGAAAAAATAAAAAGTAGGTTCTTTCGCATCCTTTATAAAGAAAACTCCCTCTTTTTTTGCTTGATTGGTTTGCTTTTAGTCACTGCCTGAGAATTTCCCTAAACGAACTTGAAAAGTAAATACACTTGATCATTCCAAAAGAAAATAATTCATATGTAATAAAAATTTATTTGTATTAATATGATTATAATAAATTTTATTTTAATTAAGCTATAGGAAAGTTATCTCATTTAAAATAAATATTATATATTTATATGATAAAAAAATTTACATAGGCCTTTCATGATTTTCTAATAAAGAATCTCCTTTTATCGCTTGATATTTATTTCCCCAACCTAAAGGTAAAAGCTCAAAAGACCGGACTTGAAATCCCGGATGGAATTCAAACAATTTTACTCCCAAATATACGTTGCAGCTTGCAACTAAAGCCTTGAGGGATCTAAAAAATCTTCCTTCAACCCCTTGGGTTCCATTTTGGGGTTGTCACTCTTATCCTGGAAAATGGAATGAGAAAATCCCTCGATCATCAATTCTCTTTTCTTTGCATTTTTCTGAGGGGAGGATTCTAATTATTTTATAACAAAAATATATATATCAGGTATACCGGTATGAAGTGAGCGTTTTTTTTTGTGAAAATGAAACACTAATTTTTAATGGGAGAGTAAAAGATTTTTATTCAAAGTATTGATCATTGCTTTCTACACATTTTGGCCATCTTTCTGGAAATTTGTGGATATCACGCCAATAGAAATGTTCGTCTTTTGAAGCAAACCAATCAGACACCCAACTTTCGACTTCTTCGTAGGAATCGAAGTGCTGCTCAGCCAATGAGTGTCCCATCGATGAAAACAAATGGTAGTCGGAA
>JAAAKE020015839.1:0-10608 GCA_010014785.2 Anisolabis maritima
ACAAAAAATTTTTTTTAGGTCTTTTCGGCCATATAGACTTATAATATACAAGAATACGATATAATATCCAAGCATATTAATTGTTATCCAATTGATTTAAAATAAATTTTCATCGGACTGCCTGGGATTCGAACCCACATCCCTTTACTTTTCAAGTTATCCAAACTGACAATATCAATATCTTTAACCTCTCGATCATGGGAGGGCAGGAGGGAGGAATTTTTTAAATTTACCTTGCCAAGAATTAGTGTTTATTTTATCTTAAATTTTTTATTTGAACTCTCCACTTTATTATATATATATTTTTTTAATACTTATTTTAAATCTATTGCAATATGCTGTATGAGCTATGTCTAAAGGTATGAAAATAAATCTCATAAATTATTCCAGAATGTGTGCCACTGCACTCTCACATAATATTTATAAACTCATACTCTATATTCCCTTCACATTGGCATCATTTTCAATAGATTTCTATATACTCCTGTAAATTGCAAGCAAAAACTTATTCAACTATTTAGACAAAAACCAAGAATAGTTATATTTGCCCTTTGAGTTTGAAATTTCACAATCCTTTGAATTAGACCTGATCAAATAATTGGTAATCAAATATGTATAATCTTACATTTATATAATTTCATAAAAGTAATAAAGATAATATTATAATAAAATGGGCCTAAGGTATTGGCTTTCGAACAGCTATACGAATTAAAATTTAATAAAAAAAAAATCCATAAAATAAAATTATAAAAAATAAAAAGTTTTGAATGTTAAAACACCACAGTGAACCCTGAAGCAACTTTCTTCATACATGTTTATCAATTTATGTAATTTTTCTAAAAAAAAATCATTTATATTATTAAGTAATTATTTTAAGTATAATTTCACAATAATTGAAATTAGGCATTCGGTCCTAGCCTTGGGGCTTCTGCCTCCCTTCCCTTTCATCAGCTCTGGACACTATCAACAACTCCCGAATCTTCATTAACTAAGTGTCTGTGAACATTCATTAAGCAAAATCCATTTAATTTAGAGAAAGTGTAAGAGGGACACATTGATGGAATGTGTATAGGATGGAAATAATTTATGAAACGGTAATAAAATTTCTACTTGCAAAATATATAAAAATAATATTATCATGCTTTGGAAAAAATTTTGATAATTACAAGGGCACTTCATTTTTGTTTATTACAACCAATATATAAACAAAGAAAATTTTTCCGCTCCCAAATTTTATAATTTTTCCTATTATTTTTTTATTGATAAACGGCGTTTTTGGTGGTAACTGTTAATTGAAGCAGATTTCGTCTCCTCGTTAATATTTCCTAGTTGAAATCCGCTTTACTCCTTCCAGTTAAGATAAGTAATCCTTGTTTATTTATTATTTCTCTTTGTTTTCTCTTTCTCTTTCTCCTTTTTTTTTTCTTTTTTCTTCTGTTATTTCTTCTATTATTATGTAACTCTCCTAATTTATTTCTTTCCTTTGGTCTTATTCGGTTAATAAATCTAGTATTGCTTATTTGGAAAACTTCCTTTTCTTCTATTAATTTGCATTATGTCGCTGAGAGAATTAAAATTCTCTCCTCGTCCCGAAGAAGGGAATAAAAATAAAAAATTTAAAAGTCTTAATTATAATACTCCCTTAAACTCTACAGACTTTCCACAATTATACTTTTCTAATAGGGATTCTGATAATAAAGAATAATGGTAATAAAATGTTTCCTAAATTTTTCCTAATTTCTCATGCCTTAGAAAACAAAGATCTCTCCTTTCTTAATTCAAAAAATTATTTCATATGATGTTGGGGATGTTAAAAACATTAAAAAATTAAAATTTAGTCGAAGTCTCTAATGAGAATCAATCAAAATCTTTCCAAAAAATAACTAATTTTTCCCAGGACATTAAAGTTATCGCGCATCCTAAATTTAATACAAGCAAAGCAGTTATATCTTGTATGGGCCTCATGGACATTAGTACAGATGACATTTTAAAAGAATTAAAAACACAAAACGTTTCTGGTATTCACCGTATTACCCGAAAAATTGAGGGAGAAATTAAAACTACCCCTACCCTAATACTCACCTTTGATCCCCCAAAGAAAATAAAAGCTGGATTTTATTCCTTGCAAATAAATAAATATATACCTAACCCCAACCGTTGTTTCTAATCTCAGGTTTTGGGATATTTTTCCAAATTTTGCCAGAATAGGGACGCATTTTGTTCAAATTGCGGCTAAATGAATCATTGCGCACAAAATGAAATTTGTGGGAACCTAAATGTAGAAATTGTGATGGAATGCACCCATCATCTTCAAAAATCTGCCCAGCATTTGTACTAGAAAAAGAAATTATAGAATATTCTGTAAAGGAAAAAATCTCTATATTTATAGCTAGAAAGATAAAAATAAATGAAATAGAAAACCCTCCCTCAACTTTTGCTAGCATAATAAAAGGCCAAGCTAATGAATGTGAATCTTGCATAGAATTAAAAGAGGTAATAAGCAAATTGAATAAACAAATTGAAATTTTAACAAATCAAGCCCAAAGTTTAATAAACAAAAAAGTCAACAATATCAATAGGGAAAAAATGGAGGCATTGGATAGTAATTTAGATGAAAATGAACAATTTTTTGACACGACTCTGCCTAACTTTTTAATGAATTCTCAGAAAATGGACATTCCTAATAATGTATTTCTAAATTCGAATAATGAAATCTATGAAAATGATATAAATGATAACCCAAATAATCTTGAAAACGATAATATAACTACAAGTAGTACATTAAGCGAAGTAGCTACTTTTCTAAAAAAATATCCAGGAAAAACATAAAAAATACTGAGAGTAAATGGAAGTCGTCAAAAAAACTCTAAAAAAAAAAAAAAAACTATTTTAATACCTTCCGCTTGTTAAATTAATGGCACTAATATTATAATGGAATTGTCACGGATTTTTTCCCATCTAGCTGAAAGAAAAAGTCTAATCCAGAAATTTGACACTCTCTGCATTTGCTTGTAAGAAACCTATTTAACTCTAGATCAAAATTACAATCTAAAAGGGTATAAAACTTTTAGAAGAGATAACCAATCAGGATTAAGAAGAAAAGGAGGAGTAGCTATTTCTATTAAGGAAAAAGTATGTTCATGCGAACACCAAATAAATAATAGCAATATCCAAGCTGTTTACATTGATATTGTTCTCTCTAACCAAAATTCTTTTATTATAAGAAACATTTATAAACCACCAAGTGAGGGAATTAATAAAATAAATCTGGATAATATAGTAAATTCCTTTCACAAACCTTACTTTCTGCTTGGTGACTTAAACGCACATAACTAAATAAACTAAGAATAGGGTTCAAAGTTCACTAACCATAGAGGGAAAACTATAGAGACGATGTTTACATCAAATAATTTAATAATTTTAAACAATGGAGCTGCTACTCACTTCTCTTCTGGACCTGGCACATTTTCGTCAATTGATATAACGTTAGCAAGCCCATCCTTAGACAGAAAATATAAATGATTTGTACATGACGATATTTGCTCTTCAGACCATTACCCTATTATTATCTCTTCAGAAAGATACTCTACTAGGACATACAACCAAAAGTTTATTATTAAAAATCCAAATTGGACTTCGTTTAGTAATGCCCTACAAGATAACACCGTTCCCAGCAATATAAATGAGTTAGTAGACAATTTCAAAAACTCTTTATTAGAAGCAGCTCACAAAACTTTTAAGAAATTTGGAAACAAATCTCATCTTCCACCCGTTCCATGGTGGAACGATGAATGCAAAAAAGCCATTCACAATCGACGAAAAGCCTTAAATAAATTTAAAAAATACCCAACAAGTGAAAATTTAGAATCTTTTAGAATTTTAAAAGCAAAAGCCCGACAAATCATTAACGAAAGAAAAATAAAATCATAGCATGAATTTCTAAATACCCTTAACCCACAGCCACCTAATAATTTGGAAAAAATTAAATTTGGTCATTAGTCAAATTAAATCCTCTAGTATAGAGTTCATAGTCAACAATGGACAAATTATAACAAATAAAAAAGATATTTCAAATATTCTTGCAAACCACTTTTCATCTGTTTCATCAAGTATGAATTACTCTCCTGAATTTCTTGAAATTAAAAATGAATCAGAATAAAATATGATTTTTTTTAATATAGAAGATAAGCTTTGTGAGCATTATAATAAAGAGTTTAGTATGGAAGAACTTGAAAACTCTCAAAAAGAGTAAAAATACCTCACCAGGAAAAGATCTTATTCCTAATATTTTATTAAAAAATTTACGTCCTACAGCATAAATAAGACTACTTCAGATCTTTAATAAAATTTGGTTTTCAGGCGAATTTCTTCAAGAATGTAAACATGTCTTAATCGTCACAGTTAAAAAATGTAAAACAATAGATCAAGACCCATTTCCCTTCTAAATTGCATGGGTAAACCAATGGAACGCATGGTAAATTATAGACTTAAGTGGTTAATCGATAAAAATAAATATCTTTCAAAATACCAATGTGGATTTAAAACACAATATTCCTGTTTAGACCAATTAGTAAGATTAGAAAAATATATTCTTGATGGTTTTCTACAAAATAAAATAAACACATCATTGCAGTCTTTTTTGATATAAAGAAAGCTTATGACATGACATGGAGATTTCTCATATTAAAACAAAATAATATCGATGGACCCTTAACAGTTTTTAAAAGATAGGAGCTTCCAAGTCCGTATTGGCACAACTCTGTCTGACATTAAACCCCTTGAAAATGGAGTGCCTCAAGGCGCTGTAATTTCCACTACTCTATTTTTAATTACAATAAACGACATTGTCAAAGAAATTGATCCTGAAGTTTAAGTATCCTTGTTCGTAGATGACCTGGCAATCTACTTTTCTTCAAAAAACCTAGATGAAATTAAAATAAAACTTCAAATGGCCATAAGAGAAATAGAGGTTATAGAGAAATTATCTGGTTTTAAAATCTCTGAAGAAAAAACGGCTTGTATTCACTTTTGTCGAAAAAGAAAACCTCACTCTGATCCTAAATTATTTTTGGGAAACACTTTATAACCCTTTCGAAATTCGCATAAATTTCTAGGACTCATATTCGACAAAAAATTAACTTGGATAGAACATATAAAATATCTTAAATCGAAATAAATTCAATCTCTTAACTTATTAAAAATCTTAGCTAGTATCAAATGGGGTGCTGATCAGAAGATATTACTCAATACCTATAAAGCTGTAGTGAGAAGTAAACTAGATTATAGCTGCCAAGTAGACGGTTCTGCGAAGCCATTAGTACTTAACATGCTGGATAAGTTCATAATACTGTATTTGTACAAGAGCATTTAGAACTAGCCCAATTGAAAGTCTTCTTGCTGAAACAGGAGAACTCGACCTTTCCTCTCGTAGGGCGATACTATCAATCTATTATGTTCTAAAAATTAAAAGCCTAACTAATCATCCAACTTCCCATAGTATCTTCGACACTAATCTACACGAATACTATTACCAAAAAAATCGACTTCTAAACCCCTATCATATCGTTTCAGGAAAATATTAGATAATTTAGGACTTGTTGATATCATAGATTATGTGAGCAAGAATGTCTCTTCAAAGATAGCTCCTTGGTCAACTTCTAAAACTACCTTCTTATTTGATTTATTAAGTTTCTCTAAAAATGACACTCCGTCTAATGTATACAGAAAACTATTTACGGACCTAGTAAGTAAATTTCCTTCTTATGACGTTATATATACGGATGATGCTAAGAACTCATCAGGGGTAGATTGTGGATTTGTTCAACAAGACAGGGAAGTTACCTATAGTCTTAATAATTATTGTAGTATTTTTTCTGCAGAAATAAAAGCTATTGAGAAAGCACTCCAAAATAACATCTCCAATAAGAAATACATAATCGTTTCAGATTCAGTGAGTGTTTTACAAGCTGTCTGTAAACTTTTCACTAGCCATCCAATCATCAACAAAATACATAAATTAGGGCATTAGGAGGTGAAGTTATTTTTATGTGGGCTCCAGGACATGTAGGCATAAAGGGCAACGAGAGAGCCGATAATGCTGCTAAAAGAGGTTCTAATAAAAACTCTATCAATCAAAATACATACCTTATCAAGGCCTAAAAGGCATTGTCAAAAAAGAATTAAAACGGGTGTGGAACGAAAAATGGGAAGCAGATGTCAACACGAAGCTTAAGGAAATTATGCCTACCCTTGAGAAAAGAAATAATTGCAACTTAACGCGAAGAGAGCAAGTCATATTAACTCGAATGAGAATTGGACACAAGACTAACACATAACTATCTGTTCACGAGGGAAGACATTCCCATATGCCACAAATGTCAATGTACTTATAGTACATATAAAACACATTAATCGAGTGTCCAATATATAATATTCAAAGAGATAAATATCCACTATCAACCAATATCCGGACAATTCTAACAAATAACCATTATCAGAACCTTTTTAATTTTCTTAGAGACAAAAGTATACTACGAAATCTGAAAAAAAAATTAAGGTAAAGGCAAAGCTGAGAAAAAGAATATGAAAATAAGAGGAAAGAGAGAAGAGAAGAAAAGAAAAGAAAAGGAATAAGAGAAGCGCAAGTTGAAGGAAGAGAGAAATTTTTTTTTTTTTTAGTTAAACTTTGTCATTTTATAAATTAATGTTAAAACAATGTATGAGGCACAAAAAGCCTACAGTGCTGGTAGTGCCCTAATATGTTTTATAATAAATAAATATAAATTTTGCAAAATTTTAAAACGATACCACTTATTCTGTAATATATTGGCCTAGCTATCGTAGGGTAGTTTTTGTTGGAGGTATCGAACCGAAAAAAATAACTTGATTGATGAGGATAATAAAAAGTTAAATTTTTTTACAATATGCAATATTAAAATCTTGATTTATCTACAAAAAAAATTTTATTTTAAAAATTTTTATAACCTAATAATTATTTCCAAAACTGCATTAATTTACAAGGCTCCCTATTTATTAGCTTGTAGGTAGGGCAACTAGCTACGCCAATTTGCCATTCATATTAATTTTTTAGACCCTCAGGAGAACCCTGATGACAAATAAATTATTTTCAAATCTCACTCTTTTCAACAACAAATTAATAGATATTTTTAAAAAAGGAAATCAAAAAATAAAAAAAAATAAAGATTTATTTTACTTTAAGAAACACCCAGTAAACAGTATAAATAATAAGAAAAAATCTAGACTATATAACAAAAATTGGAATTTCTTTTAATAAAAGATGGTCCTCTAATAAAATGTCTTTTTGTAAAGAAAATAAAGTCATGAAAGAAATAATCATAAAAAGCATCAACTATATCAAACAAAAACCCGATCAGTCGATAATAATAAAATAGTTAATTTTTTAAAATAAATATTTTCGTTTAATATCGAAACTTTTTCATTTGAGATAGTCTTCCCTAAATGCTCCGATCATTAAGATGACATCAATTTTAATGATTGTGAGTGTTTAGTGATGATGGGCTCCTGGAGCAGAAGGATCTCAGGCCTATCCAGGGAATTGGCGGGCCAACATAATCAACATTTGACTAAAAAAAATAGAAAGCCAATGCCCAGCAAAAGCCGGAGAACCTGCGTTTGACCACTAAGTGGTCATTCCACAAACACTCACATATATAAAAAGTGAATTTTTTAACTTTACATTTCTTTTTTTAATTTTAAAACTCCTATAATTATTAAAATTTCAATTGAACTTTCTTTAGTTAAGCCCAAGATGTACATTGATAATCAACATTAAATACTTTAGTTTAAAAAACAAAAATTTACAAAATTAAATTTTTCACCAAGGAGGAGAAAGAAAATTCATTTATAAATATCAAATATATAATATATAGAGTTAGCTCTAGTTCTATTATGCGTATCAAAAAATAAGAAAACAAACTGTATTTTTTGTTTCGTCTAAAAGATATACATGAAATGCAATATCACTAATTTTATAATCTTTTACATACTATGAAATTTATTATTTTTGGATTTTTTTGTCAGCACTCTTAATTATTAATTAAGATGAAAGAAAAGTTAGTTTCTATCCTTATTTTCGAATAGGCAAAATAGAATTTTAGTTGTCATTTCGTGAAACGAAAACTTTCTTCGAAGAATTTTTATTTTTGAAATATATAATAAAAAAATATTCTCATTTTGTTGGAAAAGTGGTTTGCTGATGTCTAGAGCTACTCTTTGCTCGAGATTAACCAGGACTGACGAGGGTGACATAATCCCTAGGCCCAGAAAAACTCTCGTTGGTCCTAAGTATAACTTTATAATATATAATATATTTTTTATAAAAAATATATATATCAAATGAACAAATTACTTTAACGTTAGTATAACGTTATATTATATTATAACAAAAATAAAATATTTTGTACTTAATGATATTTAATTTACGACAAGAAAAGTAACTGTATATCATTCAAATAACATTTAAAATAAAATTAATTGACCATTTCAAATATTTAGAAATGTTTCTTTAAATATTTAATATAACTCTAGTTATCTTAAAACTTTTAATTTGAATTAATTATTCAATGTTTTATCAAATAAGGCAAGAAAATCAGTGACAATTGTATAAAATAATCATATATAAACCAGCAGTAATTATATGTATACGAGTTAATATTTTAGTGTACAATAGCGCAATCCCTCGTATCCGCGTAAATGAATATTTAGAGCACCTTGTACAGTACAGAGAAAAAACAACTATGTGAATAAGGTTCGAGGTAGCGCATTCACTCCCTCACCCCGCCTTTTAAAAGTATGTGTCAAAGTAGTAGTTAAGAAGCCAATGAAGTGTATCTTTTAAAAGGTATATATTCGTAGAAGGGTATTATAATTGACATATAATATTTATTTTGAGCAAGTTTTTTAAAAGGTGCATTTTTCAATTTCTATTTGAAAAAATATATAATTCTTTGCTACATTTATTATAAACTTTAATATTTTAAATATTAAAATTTATGAATTGATAATGTAATATTTAAGTTCAAAAAAATAAAAATATAAAATAAAGTTGGATAATTAAAATTCGTATATTACTATTTCGTACTTTAAATTCTTTATTCTGTGGTTTGGGTTTATATATATATATATATATTATAATTTGGGATTCAAAAATTATTAAGTACTCTAATATTATTTTTATTAAAAATATATTCTAATTTTCTTTTTTAATAATAATTAATTTTTAAGTTATTTACAAAAAATTATTAATTTTCTTCAAGATAAATTTTGCCATTTGTTGTACATGGAATTCGAAGAAATAAAATAAGGCCGCTTTTCATAAGGATGAGGAAAATATATTTTTAAGTAAATGATATAAAACAGGAAAAATAAAAACAAGTCTGATTTTATTTCTTGAATATTTATTCAGAGCACTACTTTTAAAAAATTAGAAATATATAGCAAAAATAATTTTTTTCGGATATTTGAAAATAGGAATTAGTACAAAAAAATAATAAAATTAAAAAGAAATTGAATTTATTTAACCGCAATCTGATTATGAGAGTAACCATTTCTTTTTTCCCTTCTTGGTGAAGATACTACTAAATCTCTCAATCAAAAAAAATGGAGTTTATTAAGATTAATATGAATCTTAAAAATAGTGTTGATTCCCTTTGAAAATGATGGTGTAAACTCTCCTTCCAAAAGAAATAAGCTAAATAATGATCATAGCCATTACATACAATTTCAAGTTAATAATATATTTTGGTTACATAATTTAACTGAACTATTTGTTTAAAACACATAGACAAATCTTTAACCTGGATTGTATGTATTATTCAGTTAATAACTGACTGCCACCATTTGACTAATGTCATGTGTCATGACGCTGAACAGCGGTATACTATCTGAATCTGTTGAGGTTTAAATTTTAAATATTACACATTGTTCGAAATTATTGGATTTATTCTGTGATAGCACGGGGTCGCAAAATGTCCCAAAGCAAACTCATCCCACGCCTAATTGATATTATTAGAAAAAGTCAAAAAGCATACATTTTTTTTTTGTTTTCATGAAAGACTCACTCTAGGAATATAAATAATTATTTATAAATTATTTTATTGAACTGAGAAGACCTATTTTCCATCTCATAAAAGTACATAAATTATATTATACTGAAAGAATATTCTTAAGGTATATATTTTTCAATTTATTTTTGCTATTTTATTTCTTTGTGGAATAAGATATTATTCTGTTTTATAATATATATATATATATATATATATATATTTTTATTTCAGTGAAGTCCTTTAATGACAAAATTTTTCTTATTACTAAAAAAATACTTTATGAATATAAAAAGTTAAAATATTTACAAGTTAATAAATGATTTTCTAAAAAATAGAATTTCTTTAAAAGAAAAAATAGAATAAAATTCTTATAAAATGCCTTGGATGGATTTATTCGAAAAATTATAATAAAAACCTACGCGTCAATGTCTTTTGTAAGCATGTTGTCTCTTCGTAGCGTCACTTTAAGCATCCCTGGGTTTTCTAAAGAAAATCTGAAATAATAAAAATTTTCTTGGTTAGA
>JAAAKE020015850.1:0-10608 GCA_010014785.2 Anisolabis maritima
TACCAATTAATAGAAATAAATAAGGACGGAGTCTAAATGGCCTCAGATGCCGAAAAAGATTTAAAAAAAAAAAAAAAAAAAATTTGCAATTTTCTCAAAAATTGTTCTAATAATTTTAATAAATTACAAATAATTTTATTCACTTTAATTAATTCATCTATTGTATCTATTGTAAATTCGATAAGCTATTTTTCCACTGACGAAATATTCGTGTTATATTCCGAAATGCATAGAGAGGATTCTTTTTTTATGGTGAGGGCAAATAAAATTTTTGATTGTCTGATATTTAGAGATAATTTTTCTATATTTGTAAATGGATCTAACTAGATCCATTTAAACTTATTATTTTGTTATTTTTTCCAATTTTTTTGAAATTTTGTCTTAATTTTTCCACTTTATTTGGGAGGGGGTCTGAAGCCGTCTCTTTGGATGAATACACATTTATATACCCAAATTTTTAATAATAATACACGAATAATTTTTAAATTTTTATTAGGATGATATCTTCCGGAGGCCTTCTCCTAAGAATGCTAAATTGCTCTGAATCAGGCTTAATAGCTTTCCCCCCTCTTTGATTCGTCTCGCATTTACTCCATGAAATTTAATTTAAAAGTCTATTTATTTAATAAAATGAAATCATTCTCTCTCTCTCTCTCTCTCTCTTATCTTCTATCTTTCGTAAATATTGATGAAATGAACTATAACATTTTTTTGTTAAACAAAAAGATATTCTAATCTAAATTATTATTTTATTATATAACTTTAATAATATTTAGATATAAAATGAATATAAGATAAATATTTAGACATGAAGTTTGCTTTGAGTTAGGCTCTCCGGTTGAAAAAAGAACCTTATAAAAGGCATTTAACAAAATATAAACATCCTTGAATGCTTATCTCAGCCAGAGTGACAAAAGAATAAACAATTTATAATTGTTTTATCGAAAATATTGTATGAATAAATCCAATAGATCCAATATTCTCATAAGTAAACATTTTTCTCAATTTCGAGTTTACATTTTAACTAAACTGAAAAATTAAATATTGTATACCCAGGGGAGAGGGGATATGGGGGTTCCCTCCTGAAATCTCAAAAAAAAATAGCAAATACATACATTAATAAAAATATAATAGAGAGGCAAATAAAATTTTAAACGCTGTTGGAAATTATGAAAAAATACTATTATTATTATATTCTCTAGAATTTATTTTAAAGTAAAGCCCTAAATGATTTATTACTGGATTTTCAAAATTTGAGTTATTTTTCTATAACTACCTTGTTTTAATATTATATTAAATACTTTATTAGAGCAATATTTAATGATATTTTTTCATATTGTTATAAATTTATTCTTTTTACCCCCCCCCCCCCCCCTCCCCGAAAAAATATTCTGGCTACGGCCTTGCGCAGCAACTCTCCTCTCCATCAGTGAGTTTTTTTTTAAGTCTTTTTTGGCATTTGTGGCGATTTAGACTCCGTCCTTATTTATTTATACCAAAGGATAGCCAATATAATATAAATATATTTTTGTCGCTCAGGACGGGAAGTGAATCATTAACCTTTGGTACGTGAAGCAAGACCTTTTCCTCTGCACCAAGAGACAGGGCTCTCGAGAAGTTCGATATAATATATGAAACTATCATGAAGTCAATTAAATATAGTAAGATTCCGTGGGTTGCAGAAATTAGTTCGTATTTGTTTACTCGAAGGTAGACAACTAAAATGTCCAACCAATTCACAAATGTATTTTTTAATTAATTGCCCCAGAGTTCTAGAGTGAATCACGCATGTGCAGTAGTTACATCTCCCTAGAAATTAAATGAACATGCATATTCCGTTTTAGGGAGGCTCCAGAACAATTAATCGAAAAATCCAATTGTACTGTCTACAAAGACAAAAACGGACGAATTTCTGCAACCCATAGTAAGTACAATTTTTTAAAATATAATATATAAGTTATAAAACCAAAAAATTTTAGTGGTTGCTGAAAATAAACTTTTGAAAGGATTTCTGTCAAACTTTGACGCTTCAACTTATTATTATACAAATATTGTATTTCAGTCTCAAATGAAGCAAATATATTAATTACCCTTAAAAGATCGGTTTCCAAACTAGACCTGGAGGTACGCTAATCTATTTTAAAGAGATGACTTCAGATTGATTCTATTTTTTCATAATAACAAAGTTAGATTTATAAAACTTCAAGAGAGCACTGTGGAACGATCGGTAGGGTGTCGCCATTCTGCACAGGAAATCGGTGTTCGCATCCCGGGCAGGAGGAATTTTTTTATTAAATAAAAATATTTAATTTAAAGAAATCCTCAAGTATGGCCTGGATTGGAAGAATGGATCTCACAATAGAACTCTCAGGGAACTCTACGAGGAGAGGGAGTTGCTGTGACATCCCGTCCTATGGAAAGGACGTAAAGAAGGATTCCCTCTCAATGATGCACTCTTGGCAAGGAGTAGACTACACGCTGTTGCTGAGAAAGTCCCTCCTCAAACTAAGACATCCTCCCTAGCATAGAATAGGTTGGGATAAAGGATCCGGATGGAATTAGATATAGTAGTAGTTAGTTAGCTAGAAATAGATATAGGAGGAGGAGGACGAGTTGGGAAATAAAGCAACTTCACGGGGCGGCTACGACCAGAGGCTGGTTCTGATGTGTGTTCGTGGTCCGTGGACTAAAGCACCTCGGGTAAATATTCGGAGACCCTGGTAGGTGTCCAAATGAAATTAAATGAAAAATGAAACTTGCCACATTTTCTCCAAAGCCTGACAGAAATTTGAATATCAACTATATTTTTGCCCTGCCCCTTGGTGCAGAGGTAAAGATCTTGCCTCACGTACCAGTTCAGAGTTTCCTGAGTGAGCAAAATTTATTTATATCATATTGGCTATCAATTGGTATAAATGGCCAAAGACTTAAAAAAACAAACTATTTTTATTAATCACTTTATACCATATGTACATTATATTAATATTCACATCGTCTATCTTTTTTATAGGATAATGAGTCTCACTGGCACTTAATCATATCCAGTCAAGGATATTTTTTAAAAGCGCACTTAACGACTCTCTTTTTATCCAAGATCAAGTTCTCGTCTCAAGTTTTAGTTTAATTGCGAACTGACGGAAATATTATTTTATTTGATGCTACTATCCAAGATAATTAGTATTAATTTTTTGGAAAGTTAATCTCCTCTAGTTTAAATTTCATACAAAAAAAGAAATGGGTTATATCTATTATCATTTATAGGAATTTGTCCAGAAGGGAGGGGGGGAGAAGGTAAATTTTTCTTTTTGAAAATTAGATTTGCTTTTGAGAGAACCGCTGCTATATACTTTTATAATTTTAGTTAAAGTCTCTCTTTCTAATTAAACTAACTTATATGTCAAATTATCTATAATTAAAAAAAAAATTATTTAGCGAAAATATGGAGTGGTACTTGGATGTTAGTTAGTCCATATTTATTTTTAGTTAAATTATTCAAACTCTAAATTTAACTTTATTTTATTTCCGTTTACTTACGACGCTTAGTGGCTACTATTATGCATTAATTTTTGCACAATTGCCCTATTGTATGAAACAACCAGGATGAAATCACTTAGGAAAAAACTTTTCTTTACTGAGAATATATAAGTATGGTAATAAGATCGGAAAATCATGTCTGTAATAATAATAGATGTAATAATCTCAGCTGCTTGTGAAAGAATTCTTTTATCTACACATACATTAATATAGCCAATAATTTTTACGATAATGATAATTTACAATTTAAATTTCTGCAATATCAGAATGTAAATGCATGTAATGCTTACATCATTATTCCTGATTAAGAATACTCTTTAGTTTAGTTCCATCGATACAAAATTTTCTTACAATATAATTGTATATTATAGTCATTAAGGCCTCAACAGTCAAATTGACTTTAAAATTTAAAAAATTTTATAACAAAATAGCGAAGTCATGGATAAAGTAAAATAATAAGCTGAATATCTTACTAAGAAATTAATTTTTATCACTAATATTTTATATTTTTATTATTGGGACAAGATGAGAGAAATAATAATAAATAAATTGGATCCTCTATTTAATAATTGATTTAATAATCTTACTGACTTTGTACATGACCTTTTCAAATGTTTGGCCCTATTCGGCAATGATGCACCTAAAAAGCAGCGTCCATGACACGCAGCCTTAGGACTTTTGAAAAAGTAAAGTAAATTAAGTCAAAAAAATTTTATTATAATAAATATTAAAATTATTTTTTGAATTTCTTTTGTTTTGGTAAAAATAAGTTTAAATAAAAATTATTTAAGGGGAAATGTTTGACTGTAATCGCCAACACAAAAAAGAAATCACTCTTCAAACAGAATTACTTTCATGCCATGAAATACGGAAGTAAATAAACAAAGAATTAAGGATAATAAATAAATGTTTATGTGTAATACGCATCTATTACATAGAAAAGCAAATGCGACGCGGCCTATTCTTCCAGCCAAATGCAAATAATATAATCAATATATTTAGGTGAGTTTGGGTGTTTACCTGTCGGCGGTGTCCCTCCTCGTTCTTCTCCTAGGAATTTGCTCTTCTTCATCTTCGTCGTCTTCGTCATCGTCTTCCTCAGATGAGGAATCTCCCTCGTTGGCCACTTCAGGTGTCTTTTCAGCCATTTTCACTTGTCGTCCTCTTCCTGATCGCCGTCTTCTCTTACGGTTCATAGTTGATGAGACCTCATCTCTGAATGACAAGGCCTCAATGAAATCTCTGTCTGGCAGAATGTTTAAAATACATACGCCTCTCTCCCTCCTCAGGCGGGTTTAATTTTAGCCTCCGGCCCAAAGGCGCCTTTTCACTAACGTTTTATCATCTCACACTGGAAGCTTTTATGAACTCCGGCTTCTCAGTTTGTTTAGACAGGTCTATTTTTAGCAATTTTATTACAATTTTCCCTTAATCTAATTGACCTGTATATAAACCTCGAAACGTTGCTTTTACTTATCGTCAATAGAGAGATTTAAAACAGAACATATGGCTTAAAAAATAATTTATAAATGAAAACCTTTCATGTCCAAAAAGTCATTATTTATAAATCTTTATAAAATATCAATTTTTTAAATATTAAAAAAATAAAATAATTTGACCTTTAAAAGTTATCTAAGTAAATAAACTGAAGAGGATGGGATTTACAGATATCAAACTGGAGCACTTAAAAGTTCTTTAAGATCCTTCACACTCAAAAAAACAAATAGAAAATTTTGTATTTCATATATGTTATTTAATAATTTATAACATTTATTTCTAATTGATACATCAGAAAAATTTGATTCTGATTAAGTTTAAATAACATTCCTATGGTATAATATAAAATGACATCGTTCGTTATCCATATGACTTTATTTGTATCGATTTTTTGGTTTGGATACGTATAAGGGCTTATCACTTAAGGAGTGTAATGGGTGGAGGGCACTCAGCGCCCTATCAAAGAGAACCCCGAAAAACAAAGAGAATAAATACTGACAAACGCTATATGAGACGGAAATATATTTTATAAAAAATTTCAGAAAATATGGATCAGTATGTATGACAGGGATTAGAGGGTCAATTGGAACCGCGGCGGGAATATGTATATATACACAGGCTAGAGTCCTAAAAAATGTTGATCGTTCTGCATATTTTAAAAAATAAATTTGGTAAATTGAAATTTAATTTAAAAAAGGGAGGGAAATTATGCATAAGATATTTTTTTAAAGTCTTTTTCGGCATCTGAGGCCATTTAGATTTCGTTTTTATTTATTTATACTATTTGGAAGCTAATATAATATAAATAAATTTTTGTCGGACGAGAATTGAACCACTGACCTTTGATACGTGAAGCAAGATCTCTCTTCCTTTGCCCTTCAAGGGACAGGCCATGCTTGATGTCCCATGTCCAGATGTATAGAAGACCTTTGACCCCAAGGGTACCCCGCATCTTTCTTCTATAACCTTCTGAGCGGCCTTACTTACCTTTCTACTACCTTTTATACTATAGTTCGCTTTTTCTGCTTAAATTTTATCTAATATAAAATAAAATTCCGTTTCAATCACAATTTGGAAAGTTCTTTATTATCCTTAAAATTATATTTTTTAAATTTTATATTGCTAGAAAGTGAGATGTCCCACTCCGTGTGAGGTTGGAGATAGTGGCAATATCAATATTGGTAACCTTCAAAGACAAAGGACGTGGGTTCGGATCCCAAGAAATACGATGAATATTTTTTAAAATCATTTGGATACCAAATGGTCTAAATAAATATCTCTGAATAATCTGTATCGTAATAAATATATAGATATATCATTTAAAAGTTTATATGTCAGAAAATGTAGGTGAATGATGAGAACTTTGTAAATATTCCAGTAGAAAAACGATTATCCGGACTAATTGTGCCCAAAGTCGTCCGGATAATCAAATACAAATTTAAAAAGTCAGGAAAAATTGAAAAAAAACTTTAAAAATTATAAAATATTAAAAAAATAACAGGACCCGGATGATTGAGTTTCTACTCAATGTTTTACTTCATAAATTCTAAGTGCCTATCGACGAATTCCAAAAATGAATGTTTTTTCAACTTTCCCATCCCTGGATTATCTATGATTTTATAGTTCAAATTACACTTGACCAGAAAGCGCGGCAAAGAGTTTATCTAAAAGAAATTTCTTCCTTTTCTTGAAATCTCAATCAAACACCCATTGACTATTTTTACTTTTTCCCATCTATATTGCCCAAATCTCTTACCTTAATACGTTTTTGGCGAAAACAAGAAGATTTTCTTCAGTTTGACTTCTTAAAATATTATATTTAAAAAACGTAGAAAGTTTTAATATACCCGAACTTCTATTTATTATTCCTATCTTTTTATCAAAGTGATAAGACTAATCCTAGATTAGATTAATTATTTAATCCAATATAAGGAAATGCATTTACTAATAAAAATTTATCATGCATAGCACCTACACATAGGTGGGTCACTTTCTTCCAGCTGAAAAAATGGAATAAATAAATCTCAAAAAATTCAAAAAAAAAAAAAGGATTCATTGCAAAACTAGCTAACAAGGTCATGTCCCTTGTGCAGAGGTAGAGCTCGTGCTCCAAGGGTCAGTGGTTCACTTCTCGTCCTGAGCGACAAAATTTATTTATATTATAGTGACTACCAATTAATATAAATAAATATGGATGGGATATAAATGGCCTCCAATGCCGAAAAAGACAAAAAATCTAGCTAACCAAACTTTGGCTTCAGAACATTTAGACTGTATAAAGAAATAGTGTACTCCTTCCCTAGCGCCCCATTGATACGATTTATACCAACTTCCACACATATCCTATAAAGCAGATAGGCGTATTTATGACAGGTCGAAACATAAAAATTTTAATAGTATTGGTTTCTTTTCGCTTGTTTAACCTAAATTTTACCTTTGCCATAGTTTAAAACAATCTCTTGGAATTAATTTTATTTCTTTAAAATATTAATTTCTAATAATATAACTAATAGTACTTTTCTTTCGGGCTGGACAATAAGAATTAAAAAAAAAATTATATGGAGGAGATTGAAACTCGCGGTATACTAATTTTGACAGAAATAAATATTCGTAGTTTAATCTAATGATAATTAATTGGAATTTTCTTATAGGAAAAATTAATATCCAAATTTACAAAAAAAAAAAAAAAAAATTTGATAAATCCTTGAAGGATTCTTAGAGAATTCACAAGGGTTTCCCTCATGGGAAAAATATTTTAGCCTAGACTACTTTGGAGTTGTCATGGCCTTACTTTTTATTCTATATGCCAAATATAATTTGAACTTGGTTTTATCTCTCGGCGGGGTCGAAAAAGAGACGCTGACAGCGACGACGTCGACGTCGACGTCGGTGGCGTCTGTTTTTACTGCGCATGCGCCAGGGAGAATAATTCCCGCCTAGAGATGCTAGACGCCTGGTATCTGCCACTCGGTGGGGTCTGCATTTTTCGACAGGCGAAGCCCAAGGGCCCAACAAATAGCTCTTGACACACGTCCATCTTGACAGGCCCAAGACAGACGGCTTGTCAATCTGTCTACTTGTCCGTCACCTGTCGAGTAAGGGTTTAATTTACGAGCGGAGTTGCCAGGAGAATAGAAGGGCAGAGCGGTGATAAGGACTCAGGAGCCCGCCATGCAACGATCAATACAAGCGCATACCGCCAAAAGGGACGAAGGGCGCAACGCACTTCGCTTCTGCATCCCTTATGCTCAGACACTCAGATCCCTTCTTCGTCTTCTTCGCTCCACGATTCCAGAAAATTATTTCTACCAATAATTTACCTCATCATATTACAATTAAATCAATAGATTTATCATTAATGACTTTTTTGTTTATCTATTTTGTTAAATAGATAAAAAATTATCTAACCTTGGATAGACGATTTTAATCTTCATAGAGCTTTATTAAAAATAATAAATGAATAAATAAAACTTATTTAATAAATAAATTTAATGACTTACGCCTGTGAATATGCAACTAAAAGCAAGATCTGTTTCAATAGTTATCTATAGAACAGGGGCATCTAATGAAAAGTGAAATCTTGAACCTTGTTTTTTTTTTGTTTCCTCATTGTTCAAGGTAGGGGACGTGAATTTGGTTTCTATCCAAAGTAATTAATTAAATTTTATTAGTTAGCAATTATTAGGGATGAATAGTAATGATTAATGAATATCCTACACCCCACGATGGGTTTTTCAAGGGCCTATGGATACAACTTATAAGTTGAAAACAAAAATGATACTTTTACTTTCTCTTACCTATATATGAATTGTGATATAGGAAAAGTATTCTGATCCAAAAAAAATTAATGTCGAGATTCCAACTGAAATACACGTTTTGAGTTCCGCTAAGTCTAAAAAAATGGTCTGTCTGTGTCTATGTGTGAACAAGATTTGTCTAAAACGAAAAAACGTTCGAGACTGAAATTTTATATTTCAGGTACCTTGGTCACTTTCACATTGAAGCTTTTGAATAAAACCGAGCAACTGACACTAGTACATACTTTAGTGACTTTCTTTTAGTTTTTTTTTTTTAATTTTCTCAAAATTTGCTCTAATAATATTGATTAAAAACCATAAGACAATTATTAGATGATTTTTGAAATGTATTATCCCTCATCCCCATTGTTTACTTTACACTTGTAAGTTGTTATGTTTTTGTGATTTTCTTTTATGATATTGATTAAATTGGCTATGCATTGAACGGCTACCAAAGGGGCTCGATGTAAAAAATCTGATGTTTCAACACATCACTCAGCTGTCCTTACCATCGGTAAGAGAAAGTTCTGAGATTTACGGCTGTGATACCAGACTTTTTAGTTTTAAAAATTATTTTTTTCTGCTTATTTTGCATTAGTTGAATCACTCGCTTAAGCTAATTCTATCAGCAGACGATTTTTCAATTTAAATCTCAGAGAAGGTTTAGCCGAGTTCCTTTCATCATTACTTAAGCCCTATGAATTATGGAGTTTTTTTTTTTAATAAATTCTTATTAGGTTGAAACCTTTCAAGATAAAAACACACATCCATTCAAATCATTAGACCATAATAGTTCCCCTTCCCCCCCCCCCCCCACTTTGGCCAAGATATTGACATTGTTAATAATGATAACCTTCAAAGTCAAGGGGTGTGGGTTCGGATCCCAGGCACCTGGAAATTTTTTATATCATTTGGATACCAATTGGAATAAATAAATATGCCTGGATAATGTGTACCGTAATACATGGACTGTTTAATGTCTATATGACAACATATGCCGAAAGACAAAAAAAAACTCAGTTCTCATTTATTTTTTGTAAAAATACAACACAAACTTAAGGCAGAATCATCAGTATCCTGGAAAAATTGAGATTAAAAAATTAATATAAATTTTAAAAAACTTTGACTAATCGTATATTGATTAATATATTCTTTAAATTTCAATAAATATTGGGCGAAATATGTTTGTCCAGTTAAAAAGTATTCAAAATATTTTTTATTAAGCTAATTTCATAAAAAAATTTATTTCTAAACAAATCAGTTAGCTAAAAGATTGTCTGGTTATAAGTAAAGGGCGGGCAACCAAAAATTAAAGAATTTCTCTATGCATCAATAATAAAAGAGTCTAAAAAAGAAAAAGAAAATTTTAGGTCCCACCGAGATTTGAACTCGGATCGCTGGATTCAGAGTCCAGAGTGATAACCATTACACCATGGGACCTTTGTACCAATTCGACCTTCACTCCTCAGATAAGCGATTTATTATTGGTTTTTGGCAATAAATTAATTTCAAATTTTGAAATATTTTTCATTTTTGCTCTCAAACTCTTCTCCTATATAATAATATTGGAATTTAATATATTTTGATTTCATTTTTTTACATCTCAACAACTTTTGGATAAGTTATTACAGTTGTAAATTTTTTTTTATTTTAAAATTGCAGTTTATTTTCTTGTAAATCAACTTTCTAGATTATATAAGCTATGCTAATAGTGAAGCCATTCATTGGTCGTGACTTGTTTGATGTCATTATGACATCACAAATTTTTTTTACCCGCGAT
>JAAAKE020015872.1:0-10608 GCA_010014785.2 Anisolabis maritima
ATATTCCCGTTCAAAAGAAAAAATGAATGGTTTGCAAAATTTTGTGATGTTTGAAATTTATTAAAAACTTCTTAAATAAGTTCAGTTCTTCCTGGTTGCATGTGACTACTGGCCCATCGGACCTTATGCTTCCATAAAAGTAACGCTTACTGCACTTCGAAGTTGTTACACCTCTTTTCCTTGTAACCCTTTTAAGGCATGTCATTCGTATGAATTATATAAAAGATTGTTGAGATTATTTTGAGTAGCCTATATAAAAGAGAAATTCTCTAAATTGTTTCAAATTGTCATCCTTAATTTCACAAGGATTTGCTGTCTTTCCCGTGAAAGGAATGCCCCCACCTCTCTTTAAAGGAGTTCCGTATGTGAAAATGATGTCCAAATGGCTTTTTTCCTTCTCAATTTCTAGTTATAAAAATTGTGACACAATTGTCCGATTAAATCCAAAATGTAAAAAGGAAGAGAGTATTGAGCAGGAAAAGAAAATTTTTTTTTTTAAAGATTTAAGATATATGGAGGACAATATCTTTCTTAAGTTGGGGCAGCTGGCGTTGGCTGGCACGCGCCTGCTTCGTCTTGGGGCACGTGGCTTTCTCTCTTTCTTTTATTTTGGCTCTTGCCCTCCGTCCATCGTCTTTGACAATCTCCTCTTTCTTCTTCTTTAAATATAAAAGAAAATTGTGCCGGGTGTTGTCCTCTTTCCCCTCCCGCATATCAAGAAGCTTTTCATTATAAATCAAATCATTATTTTTTGTTTAAAGGGAGAGGAATTATGAAAAAAGATTGTTATTGATTGTTATCGACGATCTGAATTTCGTAAAAGAGCCGAAAGACAAAAAAAGCTTCAACTTTTTTATTTTTTTTTTATTTTCTACTACCAGTGGAATGCGCCATATCATTTTTTTTTTTTTTAAATTAACTCTCAAAAATATAACAACATGACAAAAGAAACTAACATTTGCTCAGATGAGTTAATTTTTAAGTAAACTTATGAAAAAATTTTTATTATCTTTCGAATAAACATCCTGGGACTTTATTCGCCTTCTCTCCCTCTCACTCTTTTATAGAGTATTTCCATTCTTATCAATAGTCTGTTTATTCAATAACACATTGATAGAATAAAGAAGTCCTACCGGAAATAAAATTCCTATAATCTTTTTTTTTTTTTTTAGAGAGATGTTAAATTTTTTTTTAAATATTAGTCATATTTATAAAAAAAAATATCTTTTTGCAAAGTTATTATTTCTTATTTATTTTTTTTTTTTGCATTTTAGGTCATTTATACAAAAATCTTCATTTATCCTTTTTTTTTTTGTATTTAGGTAAAGAGTATAAACTTTTTTCTTCTCTTCTTTTATGTCACCGACTCAAAGGATATTCAGCCAATATTGATTATTGCGTATAGCCTATTAACTTAATTAGTTAAAAAAAACACCTAAGGAGCAAATCTCTTTATAGGCCTTGTTATTTTCGACAACCAACAAAGCCTTTAAAGTACGAAAATAACTAACCTCTCTTCCTTAACGTAGGCAAAACGATGATAATACATATGCTAATTTTTTCTGCTATTTTTTCATTTCTTGCTCGTTATCGACACTACTCCAGGATGCAAAAACCTATTTTTTATCAACTAAAATTAAAAAAGGAAATCTGATTGTTTATCAATAAAATTCTCATTCAATAATCAATCACTTAGCAACATCCTTTGGGCCTTTCTCAATGGACCCTCTTTTTCTTCTGAATAAATCTGAATATATTTGATTGGGAACTCCGTGAATGATTGGCTCTATTGATTTGCAAAGGATCCTTCCTCTCTTTTCATCAATTTGACAATCGCTCGGCTCTTTTTCTTTCTTCCTTCCTTCTATTGGTTCTTTTTCATTTGAAAGCGATCGCTCTTATTCACAGAGATTCTATTTATAACATCATCACCAAATAAATTTCAAGGGCTTAAAATAAAATCTTTTGTCAAATGATTAGGCCATTTAAATTTGGTTTCTCAAAATAAATTTATTTATAAAATTTTCAACACAATCTATAAGCAAAATATTTAATAGAAGAGGCACATTCATCCACTTGGCCTCTTTTTTTCGGCATCTGAGGCCATATAACAATCCAAGCATATTTATTTATAGCAAATGATTTAAATAAATTTTCAACCGAACCCACTCCACCCCTTGGCTTTTAAGGTTATCATTATTGACAATGTCGCGAGAGGGTGGGGGTAGCCCTAACTTCATTTAAAAAATAAATATTAACATATCGTATCTATCGGAATTTTTTTCTTCAAATAACTGATTATATAACAATAATAATATTAAACAAAATCCAGAATACTTTAAAGGCAAATGATTAAACTCATTTTATTCATTTTGATCGCTTCCGTTGAAGGAATTTGCTTCAATCAGCGATTCACTTTCACTCTTTATTTCTTCAATGTTTTTCAATATCACACTAAAATTCCATGCAAAATACCTTGACTCAATGTCACATTAACCGCCTGCTTGAGAAGCATCTAACATATATCTAAATATATTAGAAAAATTTGGTTCTTTTTCCATCTGGATTGCGTCACGATATTATTTTTGTATCCACACAATTGTAATCCACTCTTATTTAATTTCGAAAACATTTTTATTTTGATTGGCAACCGAACCCACTTCCCATTTGTTTTTGGAATTATGTATATTTATTCGTTATTAAAAATAGAAATATTGAATTTCCTAAATAAGTAATAAATTATAATTATTAAATAAATAATGACACACCAAATCAAATTATTCTTCATTCGATAGGAAAACAAACTCCTAAGGGGTGTGTTTAAATCAAAATTGAAGTTTAAAAGAAAAAAAATCTTCTAAGGAGAATAAATTATATATCATAGAATAAAAAAACCGGTTTGTATTGTCTAAGATAAGTCGCACCCTGAGGGGCTAAAATGATTAACAAGAGGTTGAAGGGCTAGAGAGTAGAGACTGGTCTTTATTGGCAAAGGGCCTTACCCCCACTACGTCTACCTTTACTACCTCACTTGTTTCGATTTCGATCCTCCCCAGCTGCTCCTGCTGCTGCGCTCACTGATCCATTCAGTGACACGCAGCTGCTGAGAAAGAAAAGAAAGACCTCTGGGTCATACTCGAAACTTGTTGACGCTCAGCTCACTTTCGATTAAAATTTTGATTTTATCAGGGAAATAAATAAGAGTTGATAATCAAAGGAGGATAATTTTCTATGAAATAGAAAGAAGGTGTGTGTGTGTGTATGGATAAAAATTTTGTGTTTTTGTCTATTAGGTAGCACCCCATCCCGCTTCTAGGGTGCCGAAGGCGAATTTAGCTGCCAATGAAGGGTTTAAAATTCCTCGAATTATAATAATGCAATCGTTTCACTCTCGTATTATAAAATATAATTGCGGTTCGAGATACGATCTGCGATTTTTTCCAGATTCCAACATTTCAGCATATGAATTGCATCGAGGCACATTTGAATATATAAGTCCAGAGAAATTAATTTTAAATTCACATCATAAGGTTTTTCTTGAAATTAAGATGGATTCAGCTTATTTTTTTTTTTTAGACCTCGTCCATATTTAATGAAATTAATTGGTAGTCAATAAAATATAAATATGCTTTTTCGCTCAGGATGGGAAGCAAACCACTGAACCCTAGAGCAAGACCTCTACCTCTGCTCCAAAGGACAGCTACATAGTTTATATTATTATTTTAATAGATAATTTAAATGTTCATTGTGGCAATTTATATTTACTGGCGCCAGTAGAAAATCTTTGTTGGCATGCATGTTTTCTATTAGCGCCAGTATATCAATTATCTATTAAAGCATTAAAAATTGCTTGAAATTTATTGAATGTTTTTCTCATGAAAAAAAAAAAAAAAAAATAATCCCAAGTCAAATGTTTTTATGAGAAAAAAATTTTCTTTTAACCCTCGGCTATTCTGTTCCGTCTGACTTTGCATTTTTTATTCCTGGTTTTTTTTTTAATTCTTTCTCTCCGTATTTAAATATATGTATAAAAAACAATCCCCTTTAAAGCCTTTCATTTTCTTTAGCATATTTTTTTGTTAGATTTCTTTTTGTTCTTTTCTTTTTTAAATCCCTTGCAAATTAAATACAGTTAATAAAGAATAGAGAGAAAAAAAAAATTTAAATAAATTTTTTCCCTTAAGAAAACGATTAAAGATTTTAATTTCGAGCTTAGAAACGTTCAAAAAAAAAAAAAAATTTTTTTTTTGCATTATCGGATATTTTTCTATTTCCTATTCAGGATTAAATGACAGGACGTGGATGTCTGTCTACGTCCCTTCCCTTTCTTTCTCCTTTATCCAAGGGCAAATTTTAAAGAAAGCAACGAACGCAACCCCTAATGGTTTATCGAAAAAGATTTCTTTAAAAGGGACAATCGATCAAGCGGGTGGATTTTTTATTATTATTTTTCTATAACCCTGAAATAATTTTCCCTTTCTTTCGATCAAATATGATCCCTAGATATAATTTTACTTTTTCTCATCATCTTCAGGTAAACAGATGTTTATTATTATTTTAAGGCCATTCAGACAATTGTAAGTGAAAATGAAGCCCATTGTTATTTTATTTATGTAGAGAAAAAAAATCTATATTTCAAATAAATTCATTTATTCGCTAAAATGATGATTGGTTAATAAACTATAAATATATGATAAAAAGATCTAGTGAGTTGGTGATTGTTGAAAGGAACTGAGTCCATAGCTCATTGGTTCGCTTCCCGTCCTGAGCGTTAAAATTATATTGGTTACATAATTAATAATTAAATAATAAAATTAATTCATAAATGGCCTCCGATGCCGAAAAAGAGTCCATATTTTGCCATTTCTCATTAATCTTTTTTCATTCTCCCCCCCCCCCCACCCCGATTCTTTCCTGAAGAAAAGAAGTGATTTTAGTAGGCATTACCTATGCATTTTTTTTTTTGGATGAAGGGTTGAGCGTTGAAGAGAACTAAGACCTGGGCTTGGTTCCCTTCCAACTATTGTTATATTATTATTTGATGTTGAAAAAATTTTTAGACACCGAATTTTTTATGTTATGCATATACTCTTTTTTTTTTAATTTTCCGATCGTCCATATCTACCAGATAACATCTCTCTTACTCTCATTGCTATTTGTTTATCCTAGACGTAATCTATCATTATGTTATCATGAATTTTAATCAATTTCTCCCTCTCCCCTCCCCTCTAAATATCACTTATTAATTTATGCGGTTGGTGATGAGCGTGAAATGAATCTATTCTCATATTAAGATTTTAGCCTTAAATTAAACAACTAGTTGCTGAGTCTTCTTCCTCGCCTTCTCCTGTAAATATTAAATAGCAGGTGGCTAGTCATTTCGAGGCACGTGGCATTTGAAGTCCACTTAAACCTTAAGACATCCCCCCCCCCACTTCCCCTTCGTTTAACTAATACCTTAATAATCATAACTCAATTATTTTATAAAATGGATTAAATAAATATTTTCTAAATTATTATCCTCTTTAATATTCAACCTGCAAGTTGATATGAACATTTTATAAATCATCAACCCTTTTTTTTTTTTTTTTTTTTATTTTTTTATTTAAACTAGTTTAATAAATCTATTAGGGATTATAAGATCATTTTTTAACCTTTAATAATAATTTTTATAAAGCTTTAGCCTAAAGCTATAAAAAAAAAAGAGGCAATTATGATAATATAACTTTCCTGAATTTTTATCCTATTTAATGAGGAGTGTGCGCTCCTTTTTTAAATATCTTTGACTCGGACCCCCTACATTGGGATTTTTAGAATTTTATTCTCCTTCCCCTTCCCCATACTCCCCTTTCAAAGAGTATGTAAAAAGGTTATAATTTGCAGTAGATTCCTGTTAAAGAAAATAATTTTGATTTCAGCAAGGGCACCTGACGCCAAAAATTCGTGGGCCCCTTATTAATATATATTTACTTACATAGCCAAAAATAACATATCCCCAAATATAAACATATTCGGAATAAAAAAAACTTTTAATTAACAAAGAATAATATTTATAAATAATTATATATTATTATAATTTTAAAAAATGTAAATTTCATGCGTCGATAAACTCCCTTAGGGTCGCCTAAACCGGCCATGGTTAGAACAATCGTTTCGATCCTCCAAGTCTAATGTTGAGAATTGATCTTTAAATATGACTTATTCCATTTAAGTTATTGGAGTTTAAAGAAAAATTGCTAGACTATTTTCTTAAAATATTTCAACTTTTGTTTTTTTTTTTCTTTCTTCTTTCCTTAAGGAATTTCAAAACAAGAAATATTCAATGAACAAATATTTTTTAATAAAATTTTGCATGATAAACTTTCTTATGAAAACAGAAAACACTTTTATTATCACGTGATTGCCTCATGTTCTTTTGTTTCATGTTTGTTATCGCCGAAAAAGGGTCTAATCTACCATGAAGTGCAAAAATTCTTTCATTTTTGCTTGCTGGAAGAGAGGCAACCCAAATGACCAACTCACCAATGGATTTTTTTGATTAATTGCTCCAGAGGTCCACGCATGCGAAGCCCCTAGGAATTAACAACCTGTGGTCCCCTCTAGAGGATTAATCGAAAAATCCATTGGTGAGTTGGTCATTTAGATTCCAACGAGCAAAAAATGAACGAATTTATGCAATATATCAATTTGTATTTTTTTTTAAAAAGGTTTTTTGAGAATTTCTCATTTAAAAACAAATTGAAAAAATAAGTCAATTCCGATTAGGCAAGATTTAAGTCAGGAATTTAAAGTCTTAGACAGGCACCTGCTGTCCTTCATAAATTTGTCATTTTAATTCTTCTATTCTCTATTTTGACAATTCCCTTAGAAAATTAAAGCCAACAACAAAAAAAGGTTTTAAATCCTTATTTAATAAACAAATAATAATAGTCTAAATATAAAATTTCACCCTCTTTAAGGAAGGATTGATTTTATCTTTTTTTTTCATCTACAACTATCATTTGATACCCTTCTGTTTTCTGAATTAGAGGGTTTCTATTATTAAGAAATGATAAATAGTTTGAATGATTCCTAATTAAGTTTCGATCTGATATCTCTGCCAATTGATTGATAAACTAGTTTGTTCTCTTTATTATATTCAACATTATACAAAAAAAAAAAAAAAACCAAATCGTCCCTTAAGAGATAGATACAAGACAAGACAAGATCTTAGACCGGTCCTTTGAGAGGCCTGATGATGCAGATGCCCTCCAAGATGACACCATCACCTGCGCCTCTTCATTGTAATTTAATCATTTAGATAATAAAAAATTTCTTTCTAAGAAAATTATCTTGCATATTTAATTATCTAATTTATTTATAACTAATAATTATCATTTATAAAAATTATTGTACCAAGTATATTGAGATATTAATAAAAATGCATTTAGGCATCAGGTGACCTATAAAGAAATTCCTACTTTCCTATACAACATAAAATACAATACAAATTATGAAAGAGTTTCTTAAAGCAAATTCACTATTAAAATGGTTGGAAATAATTATATTTATAAAGTTTTATTGAAAGCCAATGGGCGAGAGGACTTGAGCTCCCCCTCCCCTCCCCTCCTCTTTGCTATGTATTAAGTTTCTCTAAATCTTGATCGATTTTTCATTTAGTTTATACAAATTAAGGTCAGGGTGTTCTTTTTGGAACTTTGCCTCCACTCGCTCCACCCCCACCCCCTCCCTCCCCGGCAGGCATCAAAAGACAACTTATACAACAACAATCGACTCACTATAAATGATATTTTATGTTAGTTTTAGAAATCATATTAACAATATGAACAATATTTGTTAGAAAAATAATAAACAAATAAAAATGCCATCCACGAGAGGGGATCGGATAAAAGTAATTCTATTTTTATAATTTGGTTAATAACAAGGCGTCAGAGAGGAACAAAAGAAATAAAATCATCTCAATTAGTTTTTTTTTTTTTTTCTAACAAATTCGAGCAGATAAAAAAAGAAAAAGAAGACAGATGCAGCAGCCATATCGTTTAAGGGCTTCTGATTTAGAAGTCGCCTGCCTGTCTTTAGTTTGATATTAGTGGAATTTTCAAATTGATATTTTAAAGGGGTTATAAAAGCTCGCATCGATTTCCCCGTTGCAGAACCCTTTCTTCCTCTCTACACCCCACCTTGCCCCTTCCCTTTATCTTGTTGCATTCATTCATCATCACTTCCTGTGGGAAAAAAAAAAATCTTTCAAAAATTAGTTTAGTAAAACACGTGTTTATGTTATTTAATACCTATTTCATTTTAAATATAACGGAAAAATCTCTTGATGATATATTCCTCTATTAGCGGTGAAATACTACTTCACTACGTTTATTTATTTATTTATTTATTTTTCCTCTTCTTCTCCTTTGGAGACAAATAATGCTTGGAAACTTTAATGCTTTCTTTGCTAATAGGAAATGTTCACACACAACATGAATTTATTTCAATTTTTTTAAGGTTTGTTGAACTAACAAAATTAGATCTCCTTTTTTTCGAAACAAACATGTTAAATATTCCTTTTTTTTTTTTTTAAAGAAGACCATTTCGAACAATTAGCGGTTCAGAATTTTCTTTTTTTTTTTTTTTTGGAATTAGCAATGGATATATAACGGTATAAATGTAGTAATATTTTAGTAAAAATTAAATTTTTAGTTTCTCTCGTTTGAAATGTATTTTTTTTTTTTGGCCATGCAAAACGGCTCTGGCCTAGACAAACGCGCATTTAACAAAAGAAAATTCCCTTTAGCCCTAGAGGGATGGTTAAAGAAGGGTGTGTATGGTCATTCTTTCTTTCTTTAATGCAATACTTGAATAGGCTTCTATTTTTCTTTTATTTTCAAAAAGTACAGTATGACAAGAAAGTTATGAAAAAATATTGTTAAAGCAATCAATTCAAATATTTTTATAATTTTTTGTTTATTGAAGAAAACAAAAAAAAAAAAAAATAGACTTTTCCGCATTTAGACTCGGTTTATTTAAATTAATTGAATACCAATAGCTCGTTTAATATTATCTCTATTAACAAAACCTCGATATAACGAAGTCTCATTTCGTTGCCCGAGTTTAACGGAACTAGCTTAACTGAGTTTTTTTAGTGATAATGATCCTGATTTTGAAAGAAGTGATATTATAAAGCGATCAGTTTTAAATGCAATAACTCCGTATCAACAATTGTTAATTGAAAGAGAAAAGAACAAACAAAAAAAAAACAATCAACTTTAGATTTATATTTAAAAAAAAAATGACATTATTAAATAAATATTTTCTTTATTTAAAAGCCTTTCATTTCATTTACAAACTGATTTTTAACTCAACCGAAAACGAGTTTAAAATGTGAATTTTATTGAGATTATGTGGTCCAATCCAAGAACGAAAACAAACGTTAGTTTGATAATTCCGTTTTATTTCTTCATATCTTTCTTGTCGCTCGATAATTTAAAGATAAGACAATTAAATGCAATTTCTCATGATCCCCTACTTTCTGCTCAGTTCTTATAAGGAATAGAATTTAATAGAAACGTATTCCTATTCTGACCATGGTATTCTTACCTCGTAATACGAAATTAACGAAGTATTTTCGAAGAACGGATCCACTTCGCTAAACGAGGTATATGATTTTATATCTTAGGGAAGCGAACTAGAAACCCTTAAAACAAGAGTTTTCCCTCTACTCTAAGAGGAAAATGAGTTTATGAAAGCATCATTTATCTTTTCTGACTTGATATATATATATATAAATATAAGAGAATATCAAAAATTGATAAATCTGAAGAGACTAAATTTTTCCCTTTCAAATAAAATGATTGCAAGAATAAAATAAAAACTTTTTATTTTCTTCTATCATAGTTAAGTCGTGAGAGAGAGAGAGAGAGAGAGAGAGAGTGCAAAAGCAAACAGGCTGCCTGGCAGGATGCGTGGTGGTGTTTAGGGGGGCCCTCCAGGGCTCCGGGCGAAGCCCTCTGGCCAACCGAAGGCCAAACAACACACACACACATCTTTGGTTGGACATAGACCCTATTGCTTACTCACTCACTCATCAACCTCTCTTTTTCTTTTAATTTTATTTCAAAAAAAAAAAAAAAAACAACAACACCTGTCCCTCTTTTTGGATTCAGGAATATATACATATAAATATTAAGAAATAGAGAGAGACAGAGAGAGAGGAAAATTTTAAAAAAATTCTATATATGACATTACATTGTGTTAATTAACAGCGTCAACTTTAACTTTTAATTATACATTATTTATTTTCTTTATTTTTATCCTTCAAAAAAAAAAATTCCCACCTTTAAATTTTACCTGGTATTTTTTGCAAATATTTCTAACGTTTATCAGCCATGAAAAAGCGTCGTCGCTTCTAATTCAATCAATTGGTAAAGAGTTAATAAATTTTTGGGCGTGATGACGTCATGTCTGACCTCAGTTTCAAAAAACTTTGATTAATTCTAAAATTTCAAAAAAAAAAATCATCCTAATCCTAGAAGAACGGAATTAATTTGAAAGAGACGGCGCTGTCTGCACATATCCGTAACGAATATAAAGGGGGGGGGGAGGTAATGAATATTT